>CAKNXH010062075.1:111677-211862 GCA_932178445.1 Andricus quercusramuli
TAGGTGTATTTTACCGCGGTTCTACTGGGGGCCATTGACATTTTTTCAAGATGGCAGTTGCTCTTAGTGGTACCCTGCGGTGGTTGTTTAACTTTGTTTTTAATTATATATATATATATATATATATATATATATTCGTTTTCGATTCCTTTGGAATAGAACTGCAGGGCCTACGACAAAGCCACCGAACGCGTCCTCGGGTTGTGGATAGAGGGTCCCCGTACCAAGGGTTTCTGCTGAATACGGTTACAATAATTAATAAGCAGTCGCGGACAATTGTCCAGGGATGGTCCCGAAGGAATAACCCCTAAGCGAAGGTGTAAGAACCGTGCCGAAAGCTGCATGGCACCTGGGTGAGGTGTCTTTAGCGGTGACTCTGGGATACTGGCGACCTCTCAGAGTATCAGCCTTATCCTTGCACGCAGGGCTCTACAAGGATGGACGAAGCCTTTCCCTCGCTGCTCATGGGAACAACAATGAAACCACCAAACCACAAAAATTTTGTAGATGCGGTTCAAAACGATCGAACGCGCAGAGCACCCGACAATGGGTCGGCAAACAATGCCCACATTGAGTGGTCGGATCAACTCAAGGATGACGTGTTAGGCTGTTACGATGCCAGCATTACCCCTATTCGCAGAGGCTTTATGGCGCGTATGCACACTCTGTGGTGCCAGAAATACCCAGAGCTTCAGCACCTTTCGCATCAGTCATTGAGAAATCAAGCCCACCACCTCCGGAAAAAAAGATATGTACGCGGAGCGCTTCACCGACCGCTGCTTAATCACCCTGCAGACGAAAATGAGGAAGCGACATTAAGACCAACCGCAGAAACCAGGCACCTTCTGAGAGATGATCGTGATTTCAGTACAAGGAGGAACAATAACATGCAAGTAGGAACTTGCATGTTATTATCTGGCAAGTAGGAACTTGCCAGATCTTGGGGCTTAGGAGCACCTAAGCCCCAAGATCTGGCTGAAATGGATGCCTCCCTTCGTGGAGATATCTCGCAAGAGTCCGACCTCTGGACCATCAATTGCTCAGTTTATATTGCTGCGAGAACTTTGGCTGATTCAAATCGAAGGCTAAAACCGACGATGGATAAAAAGACTAAAAGACGCTTGCATCAACTGAAGAAGAAGATTGGATGGGCAAGACAGAATGCATCCCGTGTTCAATGTGTGATTGACTACATAACATCTGGTAGACCGTTCAGGGAAAGGTATCGCAAGTTCGCGCAAGAACTAAGGATCTTGAATCACACACTAAACATTTCAAAGCTGCTGACAATCAAGCAGCATATTGTTGACAAAATACGGCTGTTACCCGGTGCAAGGAGGAAAATGCAAAAGAGGGAGAGATGGATCAGGGAGAATCAGCAGTTTCTCGCTGACCCATCGTGCCTCTTCAGCGAGCTCCCTGTTTCTTTAAAAAATCCACCCAAGACCAAGTAGGTACAGACATTTTGAAGAGAGTTGTACAAGATTCTGAAAACACTAGAGTTGAAAGAAGATACTGACAATATCCTCCGCTTCAAGGAGTATTGCGACCTCATAAAATCTGAGGACGAATGTCCATCAATCACTGCCGAAGAGGTGAAAAAATCTCTTAGAGGCACGAAGAACTTTTCCGCCGCTGGACCAGATTGTATCAAGAACTTCTGGTGGAAGAAGTTTACTTTTACATACCAACATTTGGCCCATATATTCACCTCATATTTAAAGTCGGAGACACCCATTCCGCAGCGGCTGGTGCTAGGACGCACTATACTCTTGCCAAAAAAAAGGCAACTTCTCCAACCCAGAGAATTACAGGACAATAACTTGTTTGAACACACTGTATAAGATCTTTACAGCTGTCCTAAGCAACAGGATTGTTCGAAAAATTGAGCCTGTATCGCGAGAGATGTACGAAGGCGTAGCTCGAAAAAAGGTATAGCAGGCTGTCGAGAGAACCTACTAATTGACAGGTAAGTCTGTACAGATGCTGCAGCCCATCAGCGCGTCCTCTCAATGGCCTGGATTGACTACCGGAAAGCTTTCGATTCAGCCTCTCATAGACTTATCATATGTCTGTTGGAAAGCTTGAAGGTACATCCACACGTAGTGAGATGCATAGAGAGATTGATGCCTCTTTGGAAAAATAGATTTACTATCTCATCTAGAAATTATCGTGTGACAACGAACAACGTCACCTTCCAGAAGAGCGTGTTTCAAGGCGATGCCATGAGCCCTTTGTTTTTTTGCATCACACTTCTGCCTCTATCTCTCGCACTACGAAATTCTCCTGAGTACCTCTGTGGCGCCACTAATTAGCGCGAGCATAAGGACACTCATGTATTTTATATGGATGACCTGAAGATCTATGCCTCTGGTAAAAGCAAACTTCAAACTGCTATAAATATCATCAAGAACTACACAGGAGAGATTGGGATGGACTTTGGTCTGGACAAGTGTGCCAAAATGAAGCTGAAGAGAGGAAAGATTACTGGCGTTTCCAAGGACCCTGAGCTTGTGAATATAAGTGTTATTAGACATCTTAATACTGGAGGAAAAAGTGAAGGAATCTCTCCAAAGCAGATACAAGCATCTTCTTCGACAGATTTGGTCTTCCAATCTGTCGGCGTTGAAAAAGGTATCTGCGACTAACATGCTTGCCGTCCGGTTCTACTCTACACGTTTGGGATGGTTAAATGGACAAAAAAGGAGCTCAAGGCCCATGATGTCACCACACGTAAAATCATGCATATGCATAAAAGCTTTCATATAATTCATCAGTTCCGCGATTGTACATATCACGCCGTCAAGGCGGACGCGGACATCTGAATCTCCAGTGTCTTCATAACCGAATTGTTCTAAGTACAGCTTACATCTTTGCGAATGGCAGAGATCCTCTCCTAAAGATGGTCAGGAATCACGACCTGATTGGCGAAGAAGCGTCCCTTTGCAAAGCCGCAGAGCAAGCAGCCGAGAATCTTGGCCTGAATTTGAACATCAGAAGTGAGAAAAGTACATAACTCCATCTAGTGTTTCACTTCTAAAAGCCGAAGTAAAGAAAGCAGAGGTTAGAAAATTTCACCAAGAGCTACTCGACAAGCATATGCACGGAAACTTTCACAGAAATGTAGAAAAACCGTCCTTGCCGAACGAGCAAACTTTTGCTTTCCTCAAATCATCAGGGCTTAATTCAGGTACAGAGGGCTTTATTTTCGCATGCCAGGACGGTGTCATCTCCACCTTAGCATACCGTCACTGCATTTTATGTCGAGAAGTTCCCAGTGATAGGTGAAGAGCGTGTCCAAGCAGGAACAACGTATATCTATAGACATAGTGCGGCCCTAAGAGTACTTTATTACCACCTTTGTCGCTCTTACGGTGTTGGTCACGACCCTGCCCTGCCGAACGCTCTAAGGGATATAGAGTCAATTGTCCGAAACGAGAAGTGCCAGATTTTCTGGAACTACGATTTTCGGGCAGCAGTCTCCGTTGCATACTCGAGGCCTGACATTGTTCTCCAAGACTTCGAGAAACGAACTATATTCGTGATCGAATTCTCGGCTCCGTCCGAATACATCATCACTGCAAAGGAGAAAGAAAAAGAGGAGATGTATCAAGACCTTAAAAGAGAGCTGCAACGACTGTACCCAAAATATTCGGTACGAGTAATTGTCCTGGTGATAGATCACTGGTTCGTAGCCTTAAAGCCGTACCCGCGTGCCAAAAAATGCGAAGGCACTTGCGAGATGGATGCAGAAACCTGCCATCCTTGGGTCGCTTCGTGTCCTCAAGACACACGAGGGTTTCGCCGGCCTGTGGTTGTGATTTCGTCGTGCCTTGTGACCACCCATCTCACGGATGTGAAACGTGGCCATAGGTGTATTTTACCGCGGTTCTACTGGGGGCTATGGACATTTTTTTTTAGATGGCAGTTGCTCTTAGTGGTACCCTGCGGTGGTTGTTTAACTTTTTTTAAATTATATATACAGACATGTATGTGTAGCTAGATTAATACTATTTTGGTCTTGTCAATTTCAATAATTGCCGTAATTGCTTCAGCATTCATAAGTTTCGGTACCTCTAAAGCATACTGTAGGATATTATTTTTGCTTATGGGCGCAACTATTTCTATCTACCCTGTATGTGGTGTAACCAGGTATGTGAATTTTGAATTTTTCGTCAACTTCAGTTTCGCAAATTCCTGTAACATATAATTTTCTTTGCCTGATTTCACATTTTAATTCTACTCATTCATTTGTTAGAGAGTTTGTATACTACGTAAATATTTCGACAACTTCATCTATGTCAGCTACCTTTTAGTAAAAGCGATCATTTGCTCTCGATTTTATCTATGGTTACTTCAAATACGTTAATGATTTTTCCTATATTTAAGCTTGAAAACATTTGTTTTAGTTCGCTGATAACGTTGCCTGGGTTAAAATTTGTATCTTCTAGGATGATTTTCTTTTCACCTTCTGATGAGTTTCATTTTGTAACATGACTATAGGTATCAGTGTTCTCTTGGTTTACTGGCGATCGGTCCTGTTCTGATGACGGAGTGTTTATTTCATTTCTAGTATTATTGTTTGTCATCGAGCGGAATCATTTTTTTTGCATGAGTCAATTAAGTCATATTTCCAGGTTTTGTTGAGAAACTAGGGCTCACTGTATTAGCCTTTAAGTAGATTTTGTACTGGCGATGACTAGCAGTATAATTATCACCGCAGTTTACACATTTAGTAACATAAGTAAATCTGCTCTTTTTGCAGTGTTTAGTAACATGTTCAAATCCTTGACAGTTGAAGCATTGGAATACTCCTTTCGGATTCTTCTATTTTTCCTAACGGGTTACAAAGTAACATGAAATTCTATGTTGCACCACATCTGTAATTCTCGTTCCGACACTTCTCGTTCGGGCTTCCACTATGACCTTTTTCATTTTATAGACATTATCAGCTTGTATCTTTAGCCCTGTCAGTTCAGAATCGACTTCTACTACTGAAATGTTTGGTGGGAGTCTCTTAGGACCATTCTTTCAGCTCTTTCGCTAGAAAGTGAGTACGTATGAAATTAAGCGTTAGATTCCTGGACTTTTTTCTAGCACCACATGAATTTTATGTTTTATTATTTATATTACTTCAACGAAATATTTTGTAAACAATTCTAAAAATAATTATAAAACAATTATAAACAGTAGAGGTATTAAAAAAAAAAAAGAAATCCGAATATCAACTTGCATCATCGACTTTTTGTTCCTTTTGGGTTCAAAATGAATATTCTAGAAGGAGAAAGTAATAGTATAATATTTAGACATCGCTCATTGTGAATTTATCTGTTTATGCGTATTTCTTGTTCACAAAATTTATTAAAATAATGCATAGTTGAGGAGATATATGAAGAAAATTGTTATAAAGAAGTGTTAATCATTTATTCCACTTGCTGCGAGGTCTTTAATACACATTTAAATTATGTGTAGGTCTTAAAAAATGTACACTTCAGGTTCGTGGATGATATGACTTTCTTAGTGTCAGTTTTCGAACGTCTGGAACCTTCTTTCTATGACCTTCCATAACGTTTATAATTTTTTGCTTTTCTACTTCCGATTTTGTAAGAGATTTATAGAAGTCAAACATTAAAGCAACAGAACGCTCCGCGAAATCGTTGATAACCTACAATGAACTTACAGTACGTGTTGCATCTTTAAATTTCTGATTAGTTTCCCACTCTTCAGGATCACGATTAAGAAAAAAATTAACATCTATTTGAAGAGAACGCGAAGAAAAAAAGAAACGCTTATTTATAACAATGTTCTTCATATATCTCCTTAACTATGTATAATTTCAATAAAACTTCTGTACAAAAAATACTCATTTCAATACTACGCATCTTTTATATTCCTTAGAATTGTGCGTTATGACTTTCTGTTTGGGAGAAAAATTTATTTTGCTGTTGAAAACAGGAAAAGGAACAAAACAATCGACGATGCAAGTTAACATTCGGATTTCCTTTTTAGCTGAACACCCGTAATGAACAGTATTGCTTTTTACCATTTACAATCCGTTTTTTCAAAAGAAAACAATTTTAATATGACATTACTGTAAAAAACAGTCCTGGCGTTACGCAAGTTTTAAATACTGATAGATTTTTTTATATTTTTTATTAAGAAAATGTTTGGAAAGTATAATATAAAAAATTATTGATAGAAAATTGTTCTATAATATATTTAATTTCACTTTTCAATTATAAGCAATTTAAAGTAAGAAATTAGCGATGTCCCAGTAATCGTGATTTCCAAATCTGCATGTACGAGTAATCGTGAATGGTTTTCTTAGTCTTCATGAAAAAGGTTACATTTTTCAAATTAGTTTTCAGCAATTTGCAAGCGAAATAAAAGATTATTTCAAAATGTTATTACTCTAATGTATTTTGACGAAATAAGAGATTAAAATTTAAGAATTTTAAATGATAATAAAATCAAATTCTAAATCCTATTTAACGTCCAATAAAAAAAAAATAAAAAAAATTGATTAGCATTTCGAACTCGAAAGTTCATTGCCTCACTACCCGATTCGGGTAGTGTTTCTAGGTGGATAAATACTACCAGAGTGGGTCCAACACACCCACGACGGGTCAACAACACGCAGTATTCCCCGAACGGTCACCCATCCAAGTACTAACCGCGCCCAACGCTGCTTTAACGTCCAATACACAAGTTAATGTATAGAATTCCTGAAAATAGAACCAAGAACCCAAAGACCAAGTTTGGACAACCAAATAAGAGATGTATTATGACTTTCATGACTTTCATAAACTATTTGAGACGTATGAAATTAAATACTATAAGCAATATCAAAATCGAATATTCTGACCAACATTTTAATAAAAATTATAATAAAAGGTAAATTCTCTTTCAGAATAAAATGACTAGCTTTTTATAAGAAATAAAATAGTGGCGACAAGAATCTAAATACATTTTTATGCAGTATGTTCTGATAATCGCTTGTCTGGAAGCTGTTGTTGACCTTTATCGCCATCTTCATCTATGGGGATGGCGATTCATCAAACTCAGCGCAGAGGGCAACACCGAGAGTAGAGACATGTCTTCTATGCAGGCTCAAGGCATAATCTACAGTTTCCTTAGTTGGTCATAATGTGGAAAGCAATGTGCTCCTTTATTTTTGAATTACAATGCTACATACATACCTGACATTTCGAAAATAGTACTGTAAACTAGCACCCCAACATTGCGCTATTAAGAACTGATAAAATGCGAATGGCAGAGTCGTCACCGTTGGAATCGCCGTCTTGTGTGTCTATTAATGAACGTTTTTAAATAAAAAATCATCAATAGTAGACATACTAGGCCGATTCTAAATACAGATTCCTATTACTGACATGGTTCTGTCCCATGCTAAAGAAACGT
This sequence comes from Andricus quercusramuli, assembly GCA_932178445.1. Lineage (NCBI taxonomy): Eukaryota > Metazoa > Arthropoda > Insecta > Hymenoptera > Cynipidae > Andricus > Andricus quercusramuli. Next base: position 119,097 of record CAKNXH010062075.1, read on the forward strand.
GATTCACGTCAGTGTCACATTTAGAAGGTTCGAGATTGATGTGAATGGTATTTAAATTTCGATAAATTAATGATGACGTAATATCGGCTTTTAGATTTCAGAAGATGTGATAATTGCAATGGAATATTGTTTTTCAAATTGAAGAATCATTTTTCTAAGAAGCGAGTTTGATTTGTCAATAAAAAATTCCTGAGCGATTCCCTCCTTGATATTTGCCGAAGAAAGAATTTTTAACGTTATATAGGGGAGAGTTACCAGTTGCGGGCACTCTCCGGTTATGGGCACTTCTGCCTAACAACTGACAGAATACAAATATGCCGTATCTAACTGGTGGCGTACTTGTATTCTGACAGTAGTACGCAGTTTTGGAGGTGACATCAACGTAAATAGACGATTTGTGCATTAGCTGCGATCATATTGAAAGAAATAAGTAAAAATTAACGTTGTGGGCACTTAAATGTAACCGTTTGTGGGGAAATTTTTTCATTTAAAGTGTCTGTTTGAGTTGAAAACTGTCAGGTATCATAATTTATGCCGACGTAACATATTCCATTAACGTTTTAACGTATTTTAGTTATTATTTTAGTTGACGTATTTCAGCCATGGCAAACCCGAAGAAGTCAACTAACGAAGTCAAATACCTTTTTTTCATATTTTTGCCACTAAAGGCCTTTAAAATTAATAAAACTTGGAATTCTTCAGAATTAGGTGCGTTTTCCTTTAACTATCTCCATTTTCAGCCAATTTTCGAATGGTGTCCACAACCGGTTACGATTTTTTGTGTGCAAAAAAAATGACGTTAGCTAAGGCCTCTAGCTTTCTAATGAGATCCACATCCTCGCATAATATGGTCTCAAACGAAAATTATGAGTCAAAAACAAAACTGTGCCCACAACCGGAGACTCTCCCCTACTTTCCAGAGAATTTATAGTGGGGTGGCTATTATCAAGGAAGTGTTAAGGATTTAAGCAAGCTGAGAGCAGGTAGAGTCAGTAAAAATACCGATGTAAAATATAATGAGTAAGATTTATTGGTGCTCCTACCGTTGATAAGACAATCGGGCCGTAACCCGTTGAAGATCGTTATCTGGGCACACTCTCAAAGTAGCTTCCAGATTTTAGTAGGGCTGCTAAATGTCCTGGACCTCTCCGAGATTGGGAAATCACTGACACAGATTCCTCCTTAGCACTGGCGAGAGACACTCTGATAGGAGATAACCGTTCGTAACTGGTTTTCGTTCCATATGAGGGGGGCGAGTGGAGAAGCCTTCGATTATTCGTAAATAATCGGGGTCCTTCGGAAAATTATGTGAAAAGTGTGAGCCAGAGTCGGTTCTCTTATGTTTCCGATAGGTACTCTTTTATTTTCGTATCTGTGGTTGCATCAAAGTTTTACTAGTCTTCCTTGGAATACTTCGGATTCTGGTTCCTATCTTTCTTCTTTAAACTATTTCCCATTTCTCTTTGCGTTATCAAATTCAGAACTGGTCAAGAATTCTCTCGGAGTATTTTTCCCGCAGAATCTACACCCTAAATTATCTCAATTTGCCTTAATATACCTGTAATATAAATCCTACTCCTATCACTACCAAAATTACTGGTTGATATTACAATAGTAACTTTTTCTATTCTTATGTGTAATTTAATTGCAATTTTCTAATCTATTACATTCTTGCGACTTATCTCTAACTTAACTTTATCTCACCTAACCTACTTCCGCTGATGTCTTCTCGAACAGAACCTGATAGTACCTGAAACAAACAAAACAGTCGTCTGTCGTGGTCTTTTTTAGTGTCGATTTTCAGTTTTGCATGTTCATTTTTAATGTTGTAGGATCGTATGTCTCTTGATATTTAGTATTATTACTCTTTTTACTAATCGTACATGTTCTCGAGTTCCTTGGCCAACTCATCTAATGCAACATCTAACGTAATGTATTCATCACAATCGAAAAATTTCTCCGATTCCTCTGTTGTGCTAGTATTATCCCTGTTTTGAGCTTCTGGGTCGTTGCTTTTGTCGACGTCCATGTGAGGCACTGAAATTTCCAATACTTTCTGGAACTTTTGCCTTATTTCTAGCCACCCCCTTTCTCGTAATAAAATCCTGACGAGTGTGGGGTTGTGTGATAATTTACATACTGGGCTGATCTTGATCCATAGCATGTATCATGGAACACATATAATTCTGTCGAAATTTACCTTGCACAAAAGCGGCATTTCCACGCTTCTAACTTAACTTCCCTATTGTCCAATTTCTTTTACTGTTCATTTTTATTTCCATCCACCCTGCAGATCTGAAAAACACGTTTGTGTTCGAGTCAGTGTTTTTGTCTTGTGTCTGTATGTCTGACGTTGTCGTCTGTATACCGGATAGCTTTTGAAAGATTAATCGGATTGAATTGTACTTTATCACGCGCTTTTAGGGACCAAAAAGAAAGCTCAAGTTCGTTAACCAGCTATTTTTGAGACAAATTAAAAAAATAGAGCATTTAAAAAAATTTTGAGACCATTTTTTCAAGATATAAAAATTCTAAGTACGGTCATTCATAGTACTCGGAAACTCAATAAATTTATATAAATGAATTAGAAAAAAAAATTATCAGAGTTATAGCATTTTCAAAATACAAAAAAAAAATGAAAATTAACATTTGAAACCAAACAACGGAGGATATGGAAAAAGTGAGAAGAAAAACGTTACTTTTTGTAAGCCCTACAAGATTATAACAACTTTTTGAATTTTTTCGAAAAATCGAAAATTCAAATTTTGATCGCACAAAAAGTGAATAAGCAAAAATTCCATTTCACGGTCAAACTATGCAAGATACGAAGAAAAATATATCAACAGAAATTGTGATCAAAAAAAGATCTAAAAATTTGTTATCAATCACTTTTTTTATAGGAAACACAGTTTTTGCCTTATTCGTAAAAAATAACATTAAAAATAAGAAAATTGAATTTTTGGACAAGCGACACAAGCTACGAAAAAAAATAAGACAAGAGTTGTTCACCCGAAAAAGAAATGCAAATTTGTTATCAATTATTTTTTGATAGGATGCGTAGTTTCTGTTTTATTTGTAAAAAAAACATTAAAAACAAACAATTATATTTTCGAAAAAACGACACAACCTAAGAAAAAAATGAATGGACAAAAGTTGCTATTTCATAAAAGAGTGAGAACCCATCCAAATTTGCGATCGACAATTGTTTGATAGAATGCGTAGTTCTTGTTTTAATCGTAAAGAAAACATTGAAAATAGACAAATTAAATTTGTGGAAAAACGACACAAGGTAGGAAGAAAAATTAATAGACCAAAGTTGTTCAACCAAAAAATATCTGAAAGTTTGTTATAAACTCTTGTTATACACATATATTAAAAATAAAAAACTGACTTTTTGGAAAGAAGACACAAGCTACAAAAACATTTTATTTAACTAAATTTTTCGCATTAATAGCATTGAAAACTTTTTTTAAATTATAAAAGCAAAACAATGAAAATACTTTTGTTTAAATACCAATGAATGTTTTAATTCTAGTTGTTGCGTCGCAACAGTTTCTTTTCTTTTATTTTTTGAATGATTTTTATATTTTGGAGAAAGTTGGACTGGCACGGATGCCATTAGGTCCAGGAAGTATAACTAAGCATAGATTTTAACCGGTTTTGAATAGATTTAAGAGATTTACAGTACTTTACAATCCTAGTGTGAGTTTAGAAATTCAGTCTCTTTCGATCCTGCTGAACCTTCCAGCGACATTAATTTATGAGTTTATTAGCAGGACGTGACTATTTTCACCTCCTAGAGATTAAACCCAGGATCCTGTCCGAGTCTTCTATTGTGTTTCACTATCCAGGAATCCAAGCAAGGGTTCCTTACTGTCTTAGGTTTTTCCCAAGAGACGACCAACAGACGTCTTGCAATTTGTATCTACGGAAACGTCGACCAATCAGTACGGTTATTTGTGCCAAAATGAATAGGCCCCGGCCTCTAGGACGAGGTACCATTTTGAAAGTGCGTGGAGGGAAAAGGCAGATTTTGTTGATCCTTCGGACTGTACGTTCGTGTTCTGGTCTTTGTGTGAAAGCTTGGTGCGTCTGTGAGACTTAAAGTTTTCCTAAGTTTTGTATCACAACAAACAAAGCTGTTCTTTTTATTTTGCACACAATTTCAGTGTGAACAGTGATTTATTTTTCCTTAATCATAAACACTAGTAATATTCATTATATATTATATATATTATATATTATATTAATTATATATAATATTCATTAAAATTTATTGAAATAATACATTTTTTAGGGTAGCTGGGAATTGAAGTTAATGCAAAATCAGGAACAAATATTAAAGTAATCATGAAAAATAAAGTTTGTACTTCATTTTGTAATATCAGAATAAGCAGCCTCAGACCGAGGTACAGAAATAAACATAATATACATTTGATATAATAGAGTTGAACATAATGTAGAAAAGTTCGCTTTTTCGACAAAGTCGAGTGCGAAGCACGAGAAACGTGATGAGAATGTGTTCGTTAAAGCTGAAGGAGCTTTCACAAAAGAGAATTCACAATCAGCAAATTACAGTTGTCCATGCTTTTAATTTTAAAAGGCCTGCGCACATTTATGCACAAATGTGCGAGAACCCCCCTTGCATGATGCTTTTTCTACTGTTTTTAACATCGAAAATGATACTTTGATGAACACCCCCCCCCCCTCCTCCTGAACGCGTCACATATTTTGGGAATGAAACCTTAATGTTTAAGTTTTATTAATTAATTTATCAACTTGCTATTAATTATTTGTCTTATTTTTTAATTGGGTCTTTATCTTTTGGAAAAAAACTTTAATGTCGTTTACATTCTATTCGCCTAGATGTTTTTGTCTTAATCCTCTTACCTCATAAGTAGTGGACGATATTTTCTTTTTAATAATAAATTGTCCTTTATAACATTCCAGTAGTTTGCTTGCTTGACTCTTGACTTTGCTGGATATATCTTTACTCTTCAGTAAAACTTTTTCATTGATTTCATATTCTAATGGTCTTCTTCTTAGGTTATAATAGATTGCTTTTTTTTTATTAGCTACGTCTAAATTTTTCTGAACTTCCTCTTTAATTATTTGTAATCTTCTAAGCCTATCTGTCCATTTATCTGTGTTCTGTAACTCTACTTCCTCCGTTTTTTCTAGTTCTCTTTTTAATGACTGTAAGGGTTGTAATTCCCTGCATGAATTAAGGAAAGCTGGCGTGTATTGTGTTGATGTATGTTTACATGTATTTATCGTAAACTGAAAATCTTAAATATAATGTATGGAATTCCTGAAAATAAAACAAGTGAGTGAGCACCGAAACGTTGGTGAATGTTTTGCATGCTTTCATATTGTGATTCGATAATAATAAAAATAAAAAAGACGAAAGAGAGAAAAAGAGAAGGAAGGGGATTTGGTTCCTTGACTTCTCATTTTCTTTCCTCTTTTTTATTTTTGTCCGAAAAAAAAAAATTTTTGTTTTTAGGAATTACAATAAGAGCATTTTGTGGTGGTTGTACAAATTTGATCGTTGAATTCGTATTTTATTTTCAGTCATTCCATACATTAACTTGATTATTGGACGTTAAATGGGATTTTGAATTTGATTTTAATCTAATTTAAAATTCTTAAATTTCAATGTTCAATATTTTCATCCCACTTTTTATGATCTTCATCTATGTAGGCCCTAATTATCGTTTTTATCGATCTATTGCAGCGTTCCGTTGGATTTGCTTGTGGATAATACCGTGGTGTAGTAGAGTATCTTATTCCAAACTTTTGAGCTAAATCTCTCATTGCTTTATTTATAAATTTTTTCCCGTAATCTGTGTGTAAGCTTCTAGGTGTTTCCCAACGCAATATTTTCTTTTTTTATTCTACTGTTGTTGCGTTTGAATTTTTTATTAGTATTAGTTCAACCCACTTTGTAAATAGATCTACAAAAACCAGTAAGTACTGATTTCTTACTTTCGTTATTGGCAATGGACCCATTACATCTGCTGATACTATTGTCCACGGTTCTTCTATAACACGTTTACCCATGAAACCTATTTTCTGACGGTTAATAACTGGTTTTATTTTTTGACAAATTTCGCATTCTCTTACACAGTTAACTGTATACGAATAGATTCCTGGCCGACAAACGAATGATTTAAACCTTTTATAACCAAATCATAAGTATGGGGACCTGTCTTTGATTTTTTAAATAACGAGTTTGTTGTAAACAGTTCTTGAAATTCCAATCTCAGAACAAAAAAAATAAGTCTAACGCTTATCGATCTTTAATTTTATTAGGTTCATATATTCCAGAAGTATAGCGTGTCACTCATCTGACATCATCTCGTTGATATTTTTAATAACAAATCTTATTGCCTTTGATGTTGCCGACAAAAGAACTGTTTAAACATTTTTCAACTACATCATAAGTATTCGAGCCTGTCTTTGATTTTTTAAATAACAAGTTTAGTATAATCAATTGATTGGTAATAAAATTAAACACTGAGCAACGTTACACTTACGTTTGTTGCCCAATTCTATGAACAATTCGTAACATTAACAATTCGTTTGTCAGCAAATATCAAAGGTTGAATCGCTAACAACTAGAGGCGCATACACTATAAATTCTCCTTTCGACAACAATAGTTGTGATTCCTTACCATAGTAATTAGTTGAAAGTTTGTATACAGTTCATAAAGTAGAGCTTACTGATTTTTGCTAATACTGAAATTTAAATTACCATAATGATAACTCTGATTATTCAAAAATAGTTTCACATGAGTTATCTTGCAATTATCAAACTGGCTAGAGTTTTTATTAGTATTGTTTTTTTCTGGCTGTTGGAAACCCTAATACAACAAATTTCGGTTTCTCTAATTGTGTTGATGTTTTTACAGTCCAAACGTGTTTTGAAGTCGTTTGAAGTAGAGGATATTCATAAAATTCCCAAGTACTAAAATTGATTGGAATGGATGAATCGTTCTTAACATATTTTAGCAACTGAAATTTTTTGATCTTGTCAAAATAAGTTAATGATTAGAATTAACAATGATTTTGTGATAATCTTCAGCATAATCAAATAACGCGCTAAGAGGTATAGATACATAAAAATAACCAATAGCATGAGTTGATGATTTTGCATCATTATTTATTTTAAGCCAACCAGTATTCTGTACGTATCGTGATTGTCCAGGATTTAAAGATATATCATTTTTCATAACACTAGTGAGACCGACATTTTTATTTCTTTCAATTTCAATAGCATTAATTGCATATCTTGCTTCTTCAAAAGAATGACAGATGGCGTTACAAACTAACGCTGTAGCAGTCAATGGAGTTCCATCAGTCTTTACCAATCTTCCATGCACGTAAAGTGAGCTTTTGCTAGGTAGAAGACAGTGATCTTGATTTTGCACAGGAACTGGAGTGTCATCACAATTATTGAAGGTTGATGAGGCATATGGCTTATGTGCGTGTACTTCACAATGAGCGATTGATTCATAAAAAATTATGAGTTTCAATATTTGAAAGTTCCTCTTTAATAACAAACAATTAAACGTCGATACAAAAGAACACAGATGCAAGCGCAACAAAATTTTTAATTTTGTTATTCTCTTCTTTTTGTGAGTGGTGTAACCTTGAGGCCCAGCCTTGTCAACAACAGCACGTTTTGAGGTGTTAACTCTGTGACAGCTCGATGTCGACAGATGCGCTTGCGGCAGCGTAATAAAGTATTATAACTGAAACCAACCTTTCCATTGAAAACAATACCCATTATCGTAAAGACTTGATGTGTAGTCTGATTGTTATAATTTCTCCTCGAAAATTAACCAAATGTCCATATTGATTAACTATTCGCAACTGTATATCATCTATTGTCTTGTCGGTGCCCGGCGAGTAAATGACGTACGATTGAACTTCCACTATCTTATATACTGGTGGTACAACGGGCAAAAATTCATGAATAGTATGCACTTTTTGACCATTGACGTATGCTGCTGTAGTTATGTTACATTCAACTCTGAGAGCATTTATTTTAATTATGGGCACTGGTTGGTCAGATTCGTGGTGTTTATTAGGTTCCAGTATTGTGGGTGTAAATCCCAACAACCGTACAATTGGGGAGTTAAAAAGTAATTTTTAGCGTAGGTGTAAGATGGGATTTAGTTAGAGAAAGTGAGGTTAGGGTGGCCAGGAATCGGGGGAGTTTGTGATCAGAAGTCTTCGGCCTTCGAGGGGTCAAGTGTGGTTCTCGCAGAGTTGGGGGATGTTAAGGAAAAGACAGGGGTGTCTACAGGGGCTGTGAGTTATTGAAAAAAGGGAAATAAAGGGAAAATTTGGCGGCGATAGACGGCAGCATTCTTCAGAGACATCTGTCGGTTGCGGAAGGTACTGAATGGAGAGGTCCCAATTACCGGCGGCAGAGCAGGAGGTGGGCAGTTAGAGTGCTGGCAGTGTTGGTAGTGAAACTGACGAGGAGGAGATCTTCCACGAAAAGCGAGGTAGAGATTCCGTTCAAAAAAAGCGCGAGAAAATGTGGGTGGGCCCCCCCCCCCCCCCAATGATAGGAAAGTCGGAGGAGGCTCTCGGGATGCTGTTAAGCGAGATCAGGGGGCTGAAGGAGGATGTAAGGGGGACTAAGGAGCAGACGGAAGGCATGAGGGAGGACTTGAGAATCAGAGATGAGAAATGGGAAAGGCGGTGAAAGAGCTGAGGGAGAGAATAAGACGGTTAGAGAGGGTAAGAAATGAAAAAGAAGTTGAAATAAAGCAGATGGAAGAGGAGATTCGGGTGTGGAAGGAAAGGTGGTAAAAAAAGCTTGAGAAGGTGGAGGGCAGGACGGAAATGGAAGTAGGTGACGGGGGTGGGAGAGGCGAGATTAAAGGTAACTGGGAGAGGGCAGAGAATATGATAGAAGAGAAAGTGAGAGAGCGTAGGAATTGAGAGGATGACAGGGCGGATAGGGAAAGGACAAGGGCAATGGAGTTGTGAATGGAGAGAAAAGAGAAGACAGACAGGAGAAATAATATTGTGATAAGAGGGTTTAAGCTAAAGAGCGGGGAAGAAAGGCAGGGCGTGGAAGCGCTGCTACAGAGCATAGGGTGCGTTGAAGGCAGGGTAGAAAGTTGGAATAGGATAAAGGATAAGGGAGTTTTCATCGATGACGATTTGACGAGAAAGGAAAGGGATGTGCAAGAGAATGCTATACGACAGAGCTAGGAGGGAGAGGAGTGAAGGGAGATCGGCGAAGTTAGGATATCGGAGCAGTAAAAGAGAGGGTAGAAGAAGGGCTGACGGAGGAGAGCGTAAGATGGGCGAGGGAGGCGATAGAGAAGTATAAGGAACAGTTAGGGAAGGTACGCTTTGAAGTGGAGTCGGTGGAAGAGATATGGGAGGATTTAAGAGGGAAAGGGAAACGCTGCGTGCAAAAGAAGGTATTCAAAAGGCGAAGAAAGGATGGGTGAAGCCATAGTGGGATGGGGAATGTAAAAGGATGAAAAGGAAGGTGAAGAGGAAGTACGAGGGTACTGCGAAAAGGGAGAAGTACGTAGAAATGAGGAAGGAGATTGATGTGTAAGAAGAAAGAACAGGAAAAGGAGAAAAATCTGGAAGAGTTAGGAAATTTTAAGACAGAGGAGGACGCCTGGAAGATAATAAATAGGTTTAGGAAGCGTAGAGTGGGGATAAGCGAGAAGATAGGGAGTGAGGAGTGGATGGAGCGTTTTAAAGAATCATTTTAGGGCTGAGATTCAAGGAAGAAGGATAGTGGGAGTGGAAGAACGGGGAAGGCTAAGTTGAAGGAGTTGAATGGCGAGGAGATCGAGAAATAGATAAGGAAATTAAGAGAGTCAAAAGCAGCAGGGCTGGACGGGGTAGAGAACAAAGCAAAGCTGTTTAGTACACAAGAGGTTAGGGAGAGACTTAAGGAGGTAGTGATGAAAGTATGGAGGGGGAAGGATTCCCAGGAGGGTGGAGAGAAGAGTTAATAGTGCCACTGTATAAGAAAGGAGATTGCGATAGACAGGAAAATTATAGAGAGATTACGCTAATGAATACGGCGTATACAGTATACGCGATGGTTGTGGCGGAGAGGCTGCGGAAGGATGTCGCAGGGAAAGGAATATGGCCGGAGACGCAGGCGGGCTTTAGGGCGAGTAGGCGTACTAACGACAATATCTACGTTCTGCAGTTCTGCAGCACGTGGTGGATAGAGAATTAGCGAAGAAGGGGTCGAGAGTGTACGCGTTTTTTGTGAATCTCAAAGGCGCATTTCCTTCGGTGGATGGGGGGTGGCTGTGGGAGGCGATGGAGGATAGGGGATAGGAGAGAGGCCTGATCGAGAGGGTAAGGGAGATATATGAAGAGACTAAAGCTAAGGTAAAAGGACGGGCGGGGATTTCGGATGGATTCTGGATGAATAGGGGGATAAAGCAAGCGTGTCCGCTTAACCCAACGATTTTTGCGATTTTACTTGCGGATATGGAAAGTAAGCTGGAGGCCAGGGTGGTAGGAGGAGTCAGGATAGGATGAGGTTAGAATTTGGTCACCAGGGTATGCGGATGACATGGTGTTTCTGGCAAGAAGCGAGGAGGCCTTAAAGAAGATGATGAAGAGGTTGAGCAGGTACCTGGATAAGAACCTGGATAAGATACCTGGATAAGGAAAGGAGGTGAAAGAGTTTGTGTACATGGGCTTCGTGTTTCGGAAGAATGGAGGAGTGGATGGTCACATAAAAGAGAGTGTGAGGAGGGCAAATGTGGTGATGAGGCAGGTGTGGGTGTTGGAAGAGAAGATATTCGCAGATGATTTTGGAAGGAGATTGAAATTGTTTGACTCACTAGTAATGAGTGCACTATTGTATGGAGTAGAGGTGTGGGGTTGAAGGAAAGTGAAGAGGTAAATAGGACACAGGAGAGGTATGTGAAGTGGACATTGGGGTTAGCAAGGAACACGTCCAATTATATTGTCAGGAGGGAGACGGGTAGAACGAGTGTGGGGATTCTAGCAGGGAGTCGGGCGTGTAAATATGAGAAGAAATTTTTGGAAGAGGGGGGAAGTAAGCTGGTTAGGGAGTTATGGTGGGAGAAGCAGAACAGGAGAGAGGGTGGGAAGATGGAGGCTGAATTTATTATTATTATTATTATTATTAGTTCTGGGTTGAGACCGTAACAGCCCCTTACGCTTGGGTAATCCCGCTGCGTCCCCTCGTGAGCCTAAGCATGACCCCATAGCCCTATCGATAAGGAAAGGACCGCAGCCACGCTATTGGCTGATATCCCTGACTCACTGATGCAGTAATTGCCTGTGAGTGTTAGACGTTTCCCCGCAACCGCAGGGCAGTAATGAAGGATGTGAGTAGATGTCTCGTTATCCTTTCCGCATACACTTCAAAGGTGACTTTCTGCAAGCCCTATCTTATGTATGTGATATCGTAAGTTCCCATGACCTATAAACAGTTCTGTTAGGACTTTGATTTTATTCCTCCCGAGCTTGAGTATTTCCCTAGCTCGGTTGGAGTTAAGCTTCAAGCCCAAGAGTGTTTTGGCCTGTCTGCAACCAGAGACCAAGTCCCACTCATTCTGATGTTCCTCATTCAGACAACTGTTAATTTCTTCAGTGACTGACCTGCTGGAAATACCTACAACTGGCTCGGGTCTAGTAAAATTTCATCCTGCTGCTAGTTTGACTAGCCTATCTGACATCTCATTGCCCTTGATATCACTGTGTCCAGGAATCCATAGCAGAGTGACTCGGTTTTCGGTCGCTAACGTATTTAGGGCCTCAAAGCATTCCCATACTAATAGCGACGTAGTCGTTGTTCCATTCAAGGCCAATATAGCAGCCCTGCTTTCTGAGCAGATACGGATATTTCTGTTATTGCCGTACTCCTTTGCCTTGTAGGCACACTGGAGTATGGCCATAATCTCAGATTGTAGAACTGTGGTGTAGGACACCATCTCAATTGTGAGGCCCATTCGATTCCTTCTACGATTTACGTCGGCTCCTGCATTCTCCTCGTTCCTGGAGCCATCTGTAAAGCAGTTGTCCCCATCACTGGGCAGGTATGAATCGTCGTTTACCCATTCCTCCTTCGTGGATAGGCTAACTCGATACTTCTTGTCGAAGAGGTAGCGAGTGACCATTTTATCCCTGGGGATGTTCAGGGTCGGCCTCCTCGCGATGTCGACTGGGATCTTCACTGCTGTCGAGATCCTTCTGTCATTTACCAAATTTAGCCTCCAGGCCGCCTTCGCAGCCACGGCCTTGATGGTAAGATGAAGGGGCTCAAAATCAGTCCCCTGATCCTTTCTATTCGAGACTTCACAGTGGACAGCTCGACCCTGCTCCACCAGTCTACCGCCGCATAGGTTAACCTGGGTCGCAAGATCGCTGTACAGATCCACATAAGTGTCTCCGGTTTCAAGCCCCAGCTTTTCCCTATGGCTCTCCTACAAAGCCACAGGGTCGCTACTAGCTTCTTGCACTTGCTTTCCAGGTGCTCGTTCCATGACAGCTTCTTATCAAGAATTACTCTTAGATATTTAGCTGGATCTTTGATTTCCAGTTGTTGTCCTCCAAGTTTAAATGTACTCGCAGTTCCCCACTTGTACCTTCTGGTGAGAACAACCGCATCTGTCTTACTCGGATTAACCGATAATCCAGTTTTCTTGCACCATGAATCTACTATCATCAGTGCTTGCTGCGTTACTCCGAAGAGCATATCCAGATGCTGACCGCGCACGATAACCAATATTTCGTCCGCATAGCCTATGAGGTGAAGGCCCCGACTCGAGAGAAGATGAACCCGTTCATCCATTACAGTAGGCGTATACAGTGTAATCATGGCAGCCCTGATCACCTCTCCAGAGGTGTAATTGAAGGCTCCTTCGATGTCCATAAAGGTTCCAATCGCGAGGCCTTTCTCCTTTAGTTGACCTTCAATTAGGTTCACTGCTCCGCTTAGGTCTGCTTGACAAGATCTTATCGCGGATATATCTATCCACAAGCCTTCCCACTGTTTTCAGTAGGAAAGAAGGCAGGCTAATGAGCCGGAAATCCTTGGGTGAAATATAACCGATCGTACCTGCCTTCAGAATGAAGACTACTCTCGTACCCCTCCATGCCGTCAGGACATGTACCAACGTTAGACTAGCCATAGCAAGTCTCACTAGCGGCCCTATCCTCTCGTTGGCCAGCCGCCGTTTCGGGCCCAGTTGGGCCACAAGTGACTTTGCTAGCCTCTGAGTTGCCGTCCCGCCTTCTCCAGACCTTGAAAAGCTTGGAAAATGTGCCCTGATCAGATGGGGCAAGATATCTCCGTCCGACTCTGAGTATCCCCCTCCGGGCAATTTCATAGTGCCGAGAATATCGTCCGAATTTCGAGAAAGCAGCCTGTCCAGTCTAGCCGCCTCAGCTCCCTTATCGATGTCTGTGCAAAAGTTGGTCCGGCTCTCTTGCTTTGCCTTACGTATTGCACCTTTGTATTCGTCCCTTATCATTGTGAATGACGTCCACAGTTCCTTCGTTTTGCCAGTACTGGCACGTCTGAACCCCTCTCTGGTTTCCCTGCGAAGCTCTGCGAGCTTCCCGTTCCACCAGTGTGTCTTTCTAGCCCTTCGGACTCTTGTAGGTCGACAATTACTTTCATAAGTAGCTTTGGTGGCTTCGGTGATAGTTTTGGCTGCCACCTCCAGGGTGTCCACGTCTCGAATTGACATGGGAACCTCTGAAAGTGCACATCTTAGTTCCGTGGAAAAGTGATCCCAGTCCGTTCTTCTGGGATTTCTGACCCATTTAGGGCCAGCGGGTACAACTGATTCCAACACGAACTCTATCTGTGAGTGATCTGAGAAAGTGGGTTCATCTGGAACCCTCCACTTCTTGACACTATCCCTAAAAATACTGGTGCAGAAAGTGATATGAATGACTTCTTCCTTGACCGAATTACCTCATGAGTCATTACCTCTTGATTTGACGTCCGTGCTACCCCACAAAGTATGATGGGAATTAGCATCGGACCCCAGCAGAAGAGGAATACTTCTTACCTTGCCATATTCCACCAGTGTACGTACCTCCACTGGTGGGTTGGTATCGCTGTAATAAGGAAAATAAGCTGATCCCAGAACTAGCCTCCCTATTCTTGTGAGATCCATGGCTATCACCATCAGGTCTCTCGAACATAGTTCAAGCAGCGGGACAGCGCTAACTCCTTTTGTCAGTATACACGCCCTTAGTTTGGCCGTCTTGGGGTCCCTGTAACAAAGAAAACAGCCCCCCCTAATCCCCTAATGGTATCTCGAAATAACCATGGTTCTTGAACTAGCGAGATACCTGTATGCCTCGCAGCCATGCCCCTCTGCAAAACTGCAGAGGCGTCTTTGCTGTGATGCAAGTTAATGTGGGTAATGGTGAGACCAGGAGCAGTCATTTAGGTCTGCTCCCCATCTTCCTGCGTTTCAACAGGCCTAAAGTTGACCTGCCCGAAGTGATAGAAGGGCCTGTTGTTGACGGCCGCAAGGGCCCTCGTTTGGGACTCAGGAATATACACGACTAGGAGATGCCTAGTGCCTCGTAGTGTGTCCCCTTCCTGAGGCTTTTCGTGCCTGACAATTCGCCAGGACGCTGTCTTCAGTGAGGGGTTGAATCCCTCCAACCGACGGAGCACCTCAGACGGGTCTTCCGGTTTGCCCGGGAACCACGCCATAGCTAGGGTTACCAGATGGTCCGAGTGAAAAGAGCGGACTCTACATTCTCCCCCCCCCCCCCCCCTTATAAAATTGAGAAGAAAAAAAAATGTTTTCAACATTTGAAATAATAAAAAAAGAAGAATGAAAGAAAAAAAAGATTTTGAAAAAGCCTAAACTATTTGGTGATTGTGGAACCATACTATTACTCTACCTGGAGTTTGGATGGAATTCAAAACAAAATAAAAAATATATTCGTACATTTTCATTTCATTCATATAGGCTAAGTCCATACTGAAAAATGAGAATATTTATTACCTTATAGATCATCGGTCTGATCGAGAGAAAAGCGAACATTTTACATAAAAAGCGGACAAGCGAACACGGAACAAAAAAAGCGGACATGTCCGCTGAAAAGCGGACGTCTGGTAACCCTAGCCATAGCCCTCACCATCTTTTGGAGCATCTCAACCCCACCCACCTTAAGGGACGCACCTTCCCAAGACTCTGTCTCGACCACCGCTTTAAGTAGCCAAGCTTTAGCCGCTAGGTTGGCTGCCACAAACATAAAGACCCCTCCTCTGCAGAAGGAGGTCACGAATCTCAGCCATTGATCTGGGGACACTTTTCCAAGCGCCCTCCATTTAGCCTCCCTGAAGATTTTGAACTGCTCCGCAGTAAGCAACGAGTCCGGGTAGTTGATGTCGGCCACCACCACCGTCAGGGGGTTGGTCCTCTGAGCGACCGTCAGTCCAGCTCCCGACGACTCTCCGTTCGTCGGCTGCTGGGCCGCCGTGTGCCTCTTCACAGGCTTAGCCACCTCCTGTGGTGGGGCCTCTAACCTTTGAGGCCCTAACCTCCTGTGGCCTATACCTCTCTTCTGGGCCTCAGTGCCCACGAGAAGCTAGGGAAATAAAGGTCCGCCCCTGCAGATCCCCGCATGCAGGGGTAAGACTGCGTTTACTCGGGGAGGTCGTCCGGTGTCCCGAGAGGCCGTTAAGACACCTTCGTAACCCCTAGGTGCCAAAGTGCCATGAGCACGATCGCCTGCAGACCACCATAACAAACGGAGGGCTGTTTCTTGGTCGCTATGCGGCCTACAGGGCATTCCTATCCTGATTACAAAACTGTAAATCGGTCCAGGAGGGTTCTCGACCCAGGGATCCAGAAGGCCCGTGTTAGCTAGGCTCTTTCACCCTTCTACCATACCGTAGTCACACATACCAGGCGAGCCCTTTTATAGGGATCCTTTTCCTTTCACCCGGGAGTGCTCATTTATAGGGATCCTTTCATTCATATCCATACACATGCAGGCCGAGGTTGAGAAAAACGGTATGGAGAGAGAGAAGACAGCAGGGGAAGTGAAAATAAGAGTCAAGGTTTAACGGGAACTATGTGTGGATTATGCCAAGGGCTAGAGCGCAATATTTGTGTGAAAAACGAGAGAAAGGAAGTCAAGAGCTTATAGCGAGGATGAGATGTGGGTGCATGAAGGGTTTTAATAGGTTCTGGCTCTTTAGGGAGAAGAGGATGTGTGAAATGTGTGGGAAGGGGAATGCAAGAGTGCTGGTTGGAGGAGCGCGTAGATTTGGAAAGAAGTGGGATAAGCATGGAGGTATTGATGCATGAAAGGGGAGACAAAAGGGCAGTAGCATGAGTGCGAGGCGAGGCGAAGCGAGGAAGGCAAGGCGATAAGAGCGTGCGGTCTTACAGATTGGGTAGGGATGGATGTTAGTTTTTAAGGGTTACTTTTAAGAAAATTCTGTAAAAGTCAATTTTTTAAGGCCAGCAAGCTGAAAAATAAAAGTTGATCTATATACCGATTGCAATATATTTCTCTTCGTAATGTATTATTATTATTAGGCTTAATGTGAATTTGAACACCCTTTTTTACTAAAACGTTCTGTAGATAGCACTGTATATCACATATTTCATAACTTCCTGTAGGTATTTCAATTATTTCTTCATCCACGTAAAATTTATTTTGAACAATGTCTACGTTGGGAATTGAGTTGAAGGTTAGGAATTCAACAGGACCAGGAGCGTAATTTTCACATGAAGATAACTCAATTGGAGGAAAATATTGACTTTCTAGGATCGAAGACGATCCCGATAATGTTAGCGTCAATGAATCATCCATGAGGACGGTTAGCGTTTGACTGACTTGAAATCATTAGTCTCTGAATTTATATAGATTATACATACTTTTAGAATTTAATTGATTACATAAAAATTTCAGACATAAATGCCCACATACAAATGTATCATGATTTTCATACCTTTCATGATTATATTTCACGCTACCAAAACCTAGATACTTAAAGAGATACAAAGGTGGCCGGAGATTACAAAAGCTATCGAAATAAATTGTTTTATTTTTAATCTTTTTATACGCAACCCAATGAGACCCTGA
The DNA here is from genome assembly GCA_932178445.1 of Andricus quercusramuli. Lineage (NCBI taxonomy): Eukaryota > Metazoa > Arthropoda > Insecta > Hymenoptera > Cynipidae > Andricus > Andricus quercusramuli. Next base: position 136,212 of record CAKNXH010062075.1, read on the forward strand.
ATTGTTTTTATCATCGAGGTTAACAGTAGCACTTTTATATTCAAGTGGCCCATCCTCTGATAATCCATGTTGCATAAAAAAAACTCAAAAATTTATAATTTTCAAAGATTTTGCGAATTTAAGTGAATGTGCATCGGTTAATGCTCGGTAAGGTAGCGTCACTTTGAGTTTTTTGACTTGTACATAAGTCCTGCTCCTTAAGTATATGATTTTAGATGAAGTCCCAGTCCTTCTTTATATGGTTTTAAATAAAGACCTTTCCCAACAGCAATGGCTTCCATTGTTTCATTATGATGTTTGTTTTCTTCAAGCTGTCGTTTTGCAGAATTTGAATCATTAAAAGCTTTAGCTATTTCCGCAGCTTCAGCAGCTAGTGCTCTAGTAGAACTTTGACCAGCAAAGATTGGTATAAGAAAGGGTAGAAAACCACCCAATTTCTTTGGAACTGGTAAAATGCGAGGATTCTTTACATTTCTTTTTCCACCAGCTCTTTTTACATCTGCAGGCGCGCCTCTGAGAGCAGATTTAATGACAGTTTGTGCATCATTACTTAGTATCATGGATTTTTTAGCTGCTGTAACGATTTTTCTTAGGGCGACAGCAGGCTTTTTATTTTTAGGGACCATCCCAAATTTTGATTTTATTTTTATTGCGTTATTTATACCCCAAGCAACTGCCTTTTTACCTACATCTGATTCCCTAGATAATACTTGTTTCCAAGCTTTTTCAGCTAATACTCTATCAGCTACGTTTCATGTCTCGATGTTTTCTCTATTTTGCGAATAACCGATATCGTGCTCCTTGCAAGCAGCGTCAAGAGGATTGATTCCATGATCACCTCGCACAAGTCGTTTTGCTAATTTCGAGTCTGGTCCACAATACTGGTAACCAGGAAGATGTAACTCTACTGAAAGTCTATTGATGATGTTATTCAGCAGTCCTCTGTCACGTTTTGCCTCTTTCGAGGTTCGCTTACAACTGACTCTAGGTTAGTCTCTCCGCGAACGATTATATCTGTTTGAGAGATACTTTCAGGCTGAAGAGTGAACCTATATAAACCTCACATTTATAGTTTTTAAGTCAGTGATAATCAAGATGCTGTTTGAAACACACGCTATAAAATGAACCATCGATAATTTCGATTTTCTTGTTCAAAATGGGAGAAAAGAAAAACGGCATGTACATTTATTATCGAACAGTGTACGAGCAATATTTTGTGGAACTTCCAACTGTGGGGAGATAAATGGTTTGTTGGCTCTATTAATACACCCAAATGGATTGAGATTTGAAAATGTTTACTTTTACTCTAAATCTTTATATGCATCAGAATATAAGTTTTTACAAAAAGTTCTTTACTCAGTAGAAGGCGTTAAGTATTATTCTTTCAATGAGCATGATAATGTTGTAATATCAAGTAAAGCTAATTAAAATTCAGTGTTTGTATTTGATGATGTAGCTTGTGAGAAGCAGGATAATATAAAAGCATTTTTCAATGGGAAGGCCCAAGTACGTTGATTGTTTCTATCTGAGCCAGACATTTGCTCGTATTCCGAAACATCTTATGTGTGATAATGTTAATTTGCTTGTACTGTGTAAACAAGCTAAGATGAATCTGAAGCATATATATGATGATCATGTTAATACTGACATGCCTTATTCATAATTTAAACAAATGTGCTTAGCTTGCTAGTATGACGATGAGCATGGATTTTTTGTAATTGATAAGGACATAAATCTAAATCAAGGTAGATATAGAAAAGGTTTTGACTGTCTTGTTAATCTGGAAAAGCAATATATATGTACGTAATGATTATACAGAGACAGTCGCACTTTGAACACTGTGGCATTAATGAAAAATGATACCTTTACGCCTATCATTGAACCACTAGAGAAAATGGTAAATGGTTTTGAAACTGTTAAAAGAATTGATACAGTTGGGAATGAAGTCAAGAATAAAGTCAAAAATGAAGTAAAGAGTGAATCTGAAGAACATTCGCAGCCGGAAGATGATGCTGAAACTATATTTAAATCAGCTGCGGATACAGATTCAAGAACATCAGAAGTTTCTGAAGAAACAATAGCTACCACTTCATGAAATAGTATTATGAAACATTATCTTGAAATGTTAGAAAAAAGAAAAGAGGATCTAGATGTTACACTCAATGTACGAAAATTACCTAAAAATAGATTAATGATTAGTGATTCACGAATGAGTATTCAATCGAACCATATCATTGTAGGTCAAAGCAATTATCCAACAACTAAAGGCTTGTTGGAACTTTTGTTTAAAAAGGATCCAGATTCAAATTCACCACCGATGGACATTATGATATTGAGAAGAAAAAGCTTTGCAATGTGGTTGATGCAAAAGATTTAAATGACTCAGTAAATATAAATATGATGCAACACATGTTACAAAAAGAAATCCAGACTACCTATGATGTCATAGCTTCCTTGCGAATTTAAGTTGTTAACAATAACATGATGGTTGAAATTCTAGAAACTTCCACAATTAAAAGTTTAAATATTTTGAACGTCGATGCGGAGTCAACTCAAGAACTAGTGCATCGCAAATCAGAGCTCATTTCTCAGCTAGACACCAAGCTGAACACACTTAAAGACGGATGATGAGAAGCTGCCGCTGGTGAAGGAACTACATAAATCTGCTACAAGAAACTATTAATGCCAACATTTTGACACCCGTAGCATCGATGAGACCTGGCAAGCGGATCTTGTTGAAATGCAACCTTACGAGAAAGAAAATAAAGGCTACAAATACATCTTAACTGTAATTGACATATTTTCGAAATTTGCTTGGGCTGTTCCTGTAAAAACCAAGAAGGAAGAAGATTTAACTGCAGTAATGAAATCTGTACACAAAAACGAATGTGTACCAAAAAATGTATATGTTGATGGAGGCAAAAAATTTTACAACACACATTTCGAAAACCCTATGAAGCAATACAGCATAAATTTGTACTAAACATTCAGCAATTTAAAAGCATCTATTTACGAGCGATTAACCTGAAAACCTTAAAAAACCTTAGAACCTTAAAAAAACAGATGTGGATGCAATTTAGTTAGATATATGGTTAGATGGTTAGATATAATAAAAGATTTAATTTTGTCTAACAATGATAGCAATCATCGAACTATTGGAATTAAACAAAATGAAGTTACTGTTTAAAATTTAAAAAAATATTGTTTAATATATACTAAACATATAATGTTTTGAATTTAAAATTGGAGATGAAGTCCGTATGAGTAAATTTAAGCATGTTTTTGAGGAAGGCTATACAGCAAATTGGACAACTGAAATATTTCCTATAAGACATGTGAGGAATAAACAGCCAGTCACGTATATGCTTAAAGATGATAAAAATAAAGCCATTTTAGGTAGTTTTTATGAATAGAAACTTGCTAATGTTAGGCATTCAAATATTTTTAGATTTTGATGACTCTCACAATAGTTGGATAGACAAGCCTAGTTTGTAAGTCTCTTTGTATTAAGTTTTTAATAAATAAAGTTGTACGACTTATAAAAATATGTATCTTTTTATTCACATATGGACCGACCCTTAATCTAGTGAATAAAAAGGCGAATTGGGATTAAATTTGTTATAGTAGATAAAAAGAATTACCTAATTGAATCTAATACAACAAAGGAAAGGAAGTTCGCTGGCGAAATATAGGGCCGTAAGGGATAGGATCCAGAGGGGCTCTTACTGCCACTTGGTTCTCCGATCCTACGAGAGTATCGAGAGATAGTCCCTGTGGACGTAAATCAAATCCAGGGTATAGTCTAGGATCTCAAGAGGATCAGGGGGTGAGTTCGATTCTCCGATCCTACAAGAGTATCCTTAGAATCCACCCCTTCAGCTTAAGCCGGCTGAAACAAATTTCGGCGAGCCCTTTCGCGCTTAGTGGTGATTTTAGTCTTGTGGTGAAGGTGTAGGAGGACCTGCACGGGAACGGAAGACCAAGGAGATCTCCCGCCGCTTCCTAGGTGACTGTCGAAGTGATGTTAGCTTTCGCGGAACCTTCTGAGGTTCACCCACGAGACCCCTCGCCCTCGATGTCCAACTCAAGGATTGCTCCTTCAGGGTTTCTATGTGGAAGCTGGACCAGACTTTCGTAAATCGTTTTCTCGCCGAGACCCTCTCTAGTAGTGGGTCCCAGAGGAGGTAGACCCGTAGATCTTGCAGCTTCGCCCTCGGGATGACAGAGGGCCTCACTCTGCCACCCAGGTGTATCCGTTGACGCTCAGACACACCCTATTTTCATCGTTCAGGATTTTGTTGTCCGGATGGCAAAGGCTGGATTGGGGAGGTCTTCAACTCCAATACGTCCTCCTCGTCCGGTTTGGGTCGGAGTTCTTGCGATTGGGGAATGGAGTTTCGGTAGATGGGCTAAAGTCCCAAAAAACTCGATGGCCTCTTCCAACCGTACGTCCTCTGTCTCCCCAAGGGCAGATTCGATGTCCGGGCTCTCCGACGAGCTCTTCTTGCGCAAAATCGGGGGTACCCGTACTTCTGCCGTCGGGTTCCTCTGGAGCTCCTCGAAGATGCGGCGACGTAATTCGGTTCGTCGCTTGATCTGGCTGGGCTTCCGTGGGGGGTCGTTCTATCTATAGTGAGAGGAATAGAAGAGACGAAGAAAAATCAGAACGGCGTTCCTCCAATCCTACGGTGAGTATCGTGAGGACTTAGGTTTAATTCACGTCAATGGCCGTTCGACCATACGGGGAGGATCGTGAGGAAGGATTCCGATCATAAGAGGCATCAGTCGATTAATCTCCGATTCTGCAGTGAGGATCGTGAGAAGGGTTTCCGACGTTAGAAGGTGTAATACAAATAATCTCCGATCCTACGGTGAGGATCGCGAGGAGGGGTTAGGTTTCATTATATTTATTCGTTCTCCGACCCTACGGTGATGATGGTGAGGAACCCGGTTCAGTTCACTTTCATTGTTCTCCGATCTACAGAGAGGATCGTGAGAAGGGATCCCGAGGTTAAAAGCCATAAGGCGATTAGTCTCCGATCCTACAGTGAGGATCGTGAGGAAGTGGTAGGTTTTTATTACGTTTAAGTCGCTCTCCCATCCTACGGGAGGATCGTAAGAGGGGATCTTGAGGTTAAAAGGCGGAAGTCAATTAATCTTCGATCCTACGGCGAGGATCGTGAGAGGGATAGGTTTTCATTACATTTAAATCGTTCTCCGATCCTACGGGGAGGATCGCGAGAGGGTATCCCGAGGTTAGAAGGCAGAAGTCAATTAATCTCCAATCCTACTATGAGGATCATGAGAAAGGGGTAGGTTTTAATTACGTTTAAATCGTTCTCCGATCTTACGGGGAGGATCGTGAGGAGGGATCCCGTGGTTAAGAGGCAAGAGTCAATTAATCTCCGATCCTACGATGAGGATCGTGAGAAAGGGGAAGGTTTAAGTATATTTAAATCGTTCTCCGATCCTATAGTGACGATCGTGAGAAGAGATCTCGCGGTTAAGAGGCAGAAGTTACTTCATCTCCGATCCTACGATAAGGATCGTGAGAAAAGGGTAGGTTTTAATTTACATTTAAATCGTTCTCCAATCCTACTGGGAGGATCGTGAGAAGGGATCCCGAGGTTAAGAGGCAGGAGGCAATTAATCTCTGATCCTACGATGAGGACCCTGGGAAAGGGGTAGGTTTAAGTATATTTAAATCTTTCTCCAATCCTACAATGAGGATCGTGAGGAGGGATCCCAAGGTTAAGAGGCAGAAGTCAATTAATTTCCGATCCTACGACGAGGATCGTGAGAGAGGGGTAGGTTTGAATATATTTAAATCGTTTTCCGATCCTACAGTGAGGATTGTGAGAAGGGATTCCGACGTTAAAAGGCATGAAACAATTAATCCCCGATCCTACGGTGAGGATCGTGAGTGTGGAACTTATTGATCTAGAATCTTAACCACATGGAAAAAAAAGAAAGAAAGGGCAGAACGGAAAGGGAACTGATTAAAAAAAGGTACTTACATTCCTCGGTTCCGAAGGAAGCATATCCGGAGGCGGTGACGATATCTTAGGGATTTTTCAAGCGTCGCTCAGGGGTCTTGACAGGATTTACTAGAAGGGGAAAGGGGGAGGTCGGAAATCCGGGACCTACAAGTCTTTAGGATGAGGGGACACAAGCTCACCTTTATTTCTCTCGAGAGGCAAGGGCAACAAAATTAGGACGAAAAAGAAGTAAATAATTTGAAACGGAAAAATCCATTCCGAAAACACCACACTTGAAAAGAAAGCACAACTGAAACTACGGACAAAAAAAAGGCACCGAGCAGTGATGCCTTCCGCGAACCGGAGTATACAAAATCCGATGGTAGGTGTTGCAGGCGGAGCGAGATGCTCACTGGGCACCGGTCGTTGATCCTCGTTGACACCTCGTCCCGGGGTCCGTTTGTCGCGCCACGAGTATTCCAATACGCTCAATACGATTATCAGAAGGCAAAGGACTGAGAGCCATCATTCTTTGGGGAATCAACAGAAAAGCCCAAACTCCCATTGTTTAAACAAATGGTATTTTTGTTGTGTAACAAATTATATTTGCTGAGACTTTCCTAGTGATGAAATACATGACATTTTTTATGAAGGAAGTTACCATTTAGACAGTTCATTTTAGGTAATTTCTTAATCACTTCATCACAAACATTCTGATTACACGAAGTAATACTTTCCAGAAAAAAACTTTCAAATCACATTAGATTAGTAAATACCAGTTTTTTAATTACTTTATTCTTCAAAATAACATAGTTTTTTTGTATATGAGATTTGACACTTTTTACACAAGGTGATTTCACATGTGGCCAAAACACCTTCAGCAATGGTACATTGAAACAGCATAACACTCTGTTGCAGAAGATACCGGTTGATACTAGGAGTGGCTTCCTGGGGAACAGCAAACGTTGCTTCATGTAGTATGAGCGGGTAATATTTTCTGGTTTCCACTTCAGTTTCTTAAATTTGCTCCAAAGCCACTATGTAATCTCCGTAAGATATAGTCATGTGTATACAGATACTTCCACAGTGGATGCATTGTTGCTTCTCTTGGTCATTAAAGTACAATGAAATTACGTTGAAATAACTTTGTAACAATTTCCACTCGTCACTAGCAGTTTCACCGATGATGCTAACCTTCCATATATTTTAAATTCAGCACGCACGATAATTATCTTTGTAAAAGATGAATTCAGATTGTATGTAATTGAATGTAACATTTGATTTCGAGGAGCATAAGGCATTATGATGTTGATGACACTGGAGGCTTTCATACACTGAGCGTTAAGTAGAAAACTGCACACTTTGTATATTTTTCTCCACAAATTCAACGGAATTGCACTTTACACCCAAATACATCATGCCAAGATGTTGATCTTCAAAAGCTTCTTTCGTTTGCATGAACAGGTTTTCATCCACTTCTAACAGTTTTGCGATTCTTTGAGGCAGAACAACTGAGAATTTGTTTTCCATGATTACGAGCGTTCTCATCCCATATTTTGTTTTAGCTTCCTTGATATCTGTGATTTCGTATTTTGCGTTGAGGTCAGTCTGTGGGTTGAGACTGATCCAAGAAGTTAATCAATTAAAAATTAAATAAAGTTGGAATTACTTTATTTAATTCGAGAGGGAAGGTCTGGTTATTTGGTAACAGAGGAGGGGTGTCCGAGGCGACCCTGCGGTGACGGCGATTACCACCAATACGGGAGTAATCCTCTCCGTAACGGAGGTCGCTTCGAAGACGGGGAAAAATGATTTGGGTCCAGGGTGACGTTGGGGTTCGTTCCGATGACGGCAATGGCTGCCGAAACGGGAGTAGTCCTCTCCGTAACGGAGATCCGGTGTGATGCTGTTGTTACGGTGGGATACAAGCGTTAGAAGGATGAGGTCTACGAATAAGGTAGACAATGTAACGTTAAAAACCTGGGTTTATTTAAGTAGCGTAGATGTTTACACTACGGGTACTCGGGGAGAAGTGTCTTCCGGTCTCGAAACGCGCTATACTTAACGGCTAGCTCGGGCGGCGGCGCACTTTTCACGGTGCAAGAGAGTGGGGTATTGGCCCGCGGTCGCAGTGCAAAAATTAACAAGCGAGCATCTTTTCGCGATGCTTCTGGATACAGGTTTCGCACGATTGGCGCGTTTTCGCCCCGCAAATGTCTAAAGGCGTTATTGACAACCGAAGACGCGCTTGCGCTGTCGATTTTCAGTGGGACTTTAACTTTTTCGGACTAAATGCCGCGACTCAAATTATTCTAGGTCGAATGACAGGTGGAGTTAGGACACCCAGACGTTGAAAGAAAGAATCATGGATGTTTGCCAAATATTATTCGTGGTTATAAATATGATTTATAACCATGAATATAATTTGGCGGACACCAGCGTTAATTTCTAGATCTGTCAGCTTAATTGATGGAAGAAAGTCTTCATTGAAGGCGGTATTGTTTAATTGGGAGAAATCCCTATTTTTCACTGCTTGCTAACTTGTTATTTAAAAAATGAAAGACAGGCCCCCATACTTATGACGTAGATATGAATGCTGAAACGATTCGTTTGGTAGCAACATTAATGGCAATACCACCAAGGGATTTGGTAATAAAAATATCAAAGAGATGACGTCAGATGAATGACGCATTAACTTTTGGTATGTATTTATTAAAGTTTAGTGCCCAATTCTATGGAAATTATATAACGTTAAAAATTTGTTTTTCGGCAAATATCAAAGAATGAACCGCTAAGGAATTTGTTATTGAAAAATCAAATTCGCTTCTTAGAAAAATGATTCTTAAATTAGAAAAACAACATTCTATTGTAATTACCATATCCTCTGAAATGTAAAAGCGGTTATTACGTCATAATTAATTTATCGAAATTTAAATACCATCCATATCAATCTCAAACCTTCTAAATGTGACATTGACATGAATCAGGTTGCTTTAGCATGGAACAGAACCATATCGGTAACATTTTGGCAACAGGAATATGTATTTAAAATCGGCCGAGTATGTTTACTATTAATGCTTCCTCTATGAGCAAGCAAATACTTCTGCTACTCAGTAATAATTTTTCCTAAACGATTCAATGTAAAATATTACTTTTTTATTTTACAGGGAATGTTGTGCAGTATAATTCTTGTTCTGACTATTTAGGCGTGCAACTCACTGCAAAGGAACACTTAAGAAAAACTGATTTTTTGCGCCTGTTTTAAAATATTTTAAGGCCTTCTAAATGTTTTATGGTGTTTAATTATTGGAGGCTCTTTTTGGATGTCAAACTCCAAGGTTCATACCAACAAAGGTTGAATTCTTAATGATTTCAACTAGAATATACCTAAATAGGAATCGGTATTATCATCGGGGATGGTAATTATCGATCCGTTGAAAAATCCAATCACACATACTGTGAATAATGGAAATCTACAATATCGATCCAAGTTAAATCCTCTGATACAGAAAAATTATTTTGCCATCACAGACTAGTTGGAGATATAAATTCAAATTTATTAAATTCAAATTTATTCAGAAAAAAAGGATCTCTCTCTTTTCACTCTACAGGGATTCGAACACCAGATCAACTGATTTCCGGTCATGTGCTCTAACCAACTGAGCTACAGAGAGATCAGAGAAAGATACTGTTTTTCTGATATACGCTAATTTAGCAAGGTGTTACACAATCAATATTTAAATAGGAATCTGTATTATCATCGGAGATGGTAATTATCGATTCGTTAAGAAATCTAATCACACATACTGTGAATAATGGAAATCTACAATATCGATCAAAGTTAAAACTAGATTTAAGTTTTTCGTAATAAGGCAATTCCAAGAGCGAGCATATAAGAAATGGAACGTGAGGGAGGGGAGGGGGCAGCTTAAAGTCACGTCAATGTTAAATGGTAAGAAAATATCCTCACAAGGGGGGCGGGGTCAAAACTCCCAAAAGTGTGTCGCCGTCCCCATAACTATAACATAGGGGATACCTACCTACATTGGATAGCAAAAGTTTGTAAATTGCAATAAATACGAAGTATGACATTAACTAAAGATCTCAAATTTTATTCACTGTTGGCAGGTTCGCCCTACATCGACAATCAATTCATTTCGCATATATTTCACGTCATATCTTACAGTGGACAGGTTCTGTGAGGTTAAGAATGCCACCAACCTTTCCGTGGCAACAGTAACTAGAAAATACCTATAGAAATGTACATGGTGATCAGCTGATTCTGTCATCGGACATGTTACCAACCTATGAGTGTATATCAGTTCTATAACTTTTCACTGAATATCCACTGTAGGAAGGACGCTGCTATCTACAATGGAGTAATGAAAGTCTGAAGGAAAACGTGATCATGTCGAAAACAATATTTTCTCAATTTATTTGTATTTTGTATTTATTCAAGAAAAGTCCCTAAGGCTAAATGGCCCTCTAAGGAACAGATCGATAGAATACTTGCCTAATCATATAATTTAATCTATAAACTAATTAAAATAAATAGATTCGACCTCAGAATACATATCAAATTAGGTATGAGATTAATGCGTAGTAATTAACATTCAGTGATTAATTAGTAGCTCTTGTGCATGTTAAGGTAGAAATAAAGAAGGAACGACTGTGTGTATCAGAAATAAAAATTTACAAAAGTTAACGAAACCAGAAGGAAATTCGAAGATGAAATGTTCGAGAACTAAATATGAGAGTTTACCATGGTGTGATTTCAAGAATTGGGTTAGGAGTATTGTACGAATATTTGGAAAAGAGACTCTTGAAATAATACAGGAAAGGTGCATTTCTAAAATTTTATGTTACTTTATTCCATAACCGGTCACCTCTTAGGGTACCTTTTTACGGAGGCCTGTTTAGAATTAATCGTAGAATTAATATTTTTCACAGGATTCATTTCTCGTTACTTTGTTGGTTTATGGTAAATTTGATTGTTGAGAACCTAGATGCGAACACGATATGTCAAATTAATTCAACAATTAATTCCAAATAGGCCTACGTGAAAAAGCACCCTTACTCGTACTATGAATGATCTTTGAAGCTGACACGCTCTGTGAAAAGGAATCTTAAGGATTTTACGTCTTTTACGAAGCTTATACTGTGTTGGAAAGTCTCTGTCTAAAAATTGGAAGAGGTTAAATAAGTACTCAGGAGCTTTCTCCTGAAAAAGAGTATAGAGCAGCAAATGACCCATAACGAATTATCTTCTCTTTGCAACAGCAAGCAGACCAGACTTAAGTCTGTATTCGAGTTATGTGTTCGTATTTAGGCAAATTGTAGATAAAACGGACACAGGCGTTTAACGCACGCTCGAACTTTCAATTTAAATCGCCGACCAAATCATCATATACTAAGCAACCATAGTCAAAATGGGACAAGATTAGACTTGACCAGAAGTATCCGAGTGGAAGTAGGTAAGGAATCCTTATCCCTATAAAGTTGTTGTAGAATTCTGTATGTTTTCCTCGAGATATTCTGTACCTGTTTCTTTCAGGACAAGGTTCGGTTATGGAAATATCCCAGATCTTTGCCACTTCCGAAAAAGGGATAGTGAGATTCTCGATATGAAGGGGTGAAAATGATGCTAAAGTTTCAAGCGACGGAGATGAAGTAGGTCCAACAACAATTGCCTGTGTTTTGCCCGGGTTAAGAGTAATTCCATTCTTCCAGGCCCAGAGGGTCAGACGATCGATATCCTCCTGGACTAGAACAAGTAATCTACTTAGTGAAGATCTTGGCCCCGATAAGCAAATTTTGAAATCGTCAGCATATTTGTGGTAGCTGCAATGTTGAAGTTCACTTCCAAGGTCAGAGGTGAACAAATTTAAGAGGAGGGGTGCCAGAATGAAGACCTGAGGAACCCCACTTTTGACCTCCCACCAGTCAGAAAGTCTAACACTAGCATTAATAATTCTACGAGACCGATTATTAAAATAGGATTAAAAAATAATTTGATGACAGAGTTTTGCACGTTAAAATATTTTGTCTTTTGTACGATTAACTTATGGTTAACCATATCAAAGGTATTCGAAGAATCAGACAGAACAACAATCGTGATCTCCATATTATCCGTTGCTAATTTGAGAGTTGTCGTTACTTTAAGGGAAGCTGTAAGAGTGCTCTGTTTCACCCGAAAACTTGATTGCATCGCATCAATAGCCTTTAGATATTTCGAGAAATTTGGAAAGCTGCAAGCGAACAATTTTTTCAAGTGGTTTACACAGTGAACATAAAAAAAAATTGGCCGCAAGTCTTTCAGGGGAGTAGGTTTAGAAATTTTTTGAATGGAACAAATAACAGCCTTTTTCCAGATATCTGGAAGGATACCGACTTGAAGGGAAGCATTATAAATATGTAATAGAATAGGAAAGATAATTGGAAGGACAAGTTTAATCATTTTGATTGATATTCTATCAGTTCCAATGGCATTTGACTTGATTTCAAGTGTGTTTTACAAAAGAATTTCAGGTGTGATGTCACTGAAAGAAAGTCAGTCATTAAATGTTGAATTAAAAGGGGTATTGGAAGATGAGGATGATAAGTCTGGAACTGGGAATGTAAAAAGTCTTTAAAAGGTCGTCAGGCGGAAAATTACTATCTATAGATTCGTGCTACTTTATTAAAGTTTTTAGGAACGTGTAGCGAAGAAAATTTGTTGAATGTGGTGACTAGGTAATTAGAGCGTCAATTTTATTATTTATATCTGTATCTAGATATATTTTTTCCCAATCATACGTCATTAGATGTTCGTGGAACGTATGTTCATCAATTTTAGAAAGATTCCGCAACAGTATTTGGGTTTGTTTTGAATTTAGATTATAGGAAAGTTTAAAGGTAACGTCAATCGAGGCGTGGTTTGAGAGAAAAGGGATAGCACGTTGTTCGTAGGAGACAACCTTATCAATATCGTCTAAAATCATTAAGTCAATACGAGTACTGGAACGATCAGTATGGTGAGTAGAATCATGAGGTACAATTGAGAGTCCCCGAAGAGTATACCAAAGATTTTAGATATTTAGAATGATTCAAAGTGAGATTTAAGTTCTTGTTAAAATCTCCAGTGAGGATAATGTTATTTAAGTTAGGAATCTTATCTTATCTCTTACCAATTGTCTGTTAAATTTGGCGATGATGATGAGTGCAAGCAGTGGATTGGCTGCTGGAGATTTACAAATGCGATAAACATTCAGAACGTCATCTTTAGCGAAGGGAGCATCAAGTGCTTTGGCAACCAATTCCAGGACCGATGAAAGATACTCATTCGGCTTAGTAGGTAACCCGTGGATTTCAACGAGCTTGCCTCCATTTTTATCTGAATGAAATTATCCGCATTGCTAACAGTAGAAATTTCAAGCAGATTGATTCTGTGAAAATTCTATGAAAAGTCTGTCTTGTTTTGCTGAACCGTAGTGTTGATATTTGTAATCCACTCATGCTACTTAGTTTCGAATTCCTTGAAAAGGTTTCTGGTCTGTTCCTTCGCCTGCACGGCCGCTTCCCTCTGAGCTTGTAAGGTCGCACTGTGAATAGCCTCGATGTATCCAGGCGGCAAAGCCACAGTAGTGACAGGTACAGGAGAAACTACTGAAGGTGAAGGGTTAGTTACCTGATCCTTACTGGCAGGGTCGATATCTCTACTTAGCAAAGAGATTTGATCTAAACCTGAAGAGGTGTCAAATGATTTTTTTGTCAATCCGACATTGACGCAGGCTGAGTGGCTGAATACACCACACTTTATGCAGGAAACAGCACCCTGTGATCCTCTGGATATTGACTTAATGCACTCGAGACAAGCACCCATAGTTATACGTATTAACTACATGAGAACGTTCGACCTCCCAAAACTGAAAAACAGTCTCTTAAGCACCAAAGAGTCCTAAAATCACAAAATGCAATATATACACTGCACTCCGAACACAAATGCAATCACTGTGATACAATACAAAGTACAAAATTGCCTAATAAACAAGTACAGAGCGAGACAAAACGGATCACATGTCCAAAACCGAACAGCCCATTATAATCAATAAGAAAACAAAATTTCGTCTTAAGATGCATTTACGCCAACGTAAGGCAAACGAAATCTGTACATTAAATTTACTTGAGGCATTTCGCTGTTATTTACAATTATCCACTGTAGGCATGTTTCCCCTATTACCAGACCTTAATAACACGAAGGATTTGCCACCTTATCCATTCTTATACTGTAAGAAGAATTTACCACCTTATACGATCTTCTACTATAAGCATATTTTTACGTTAGCTAAATAAAAGCTGCTAAATAAATATTTATCTAGCTGTAGAATGATAATCTAAGTTCTTGACAATTAAAGCAGTACTCATGCCAATCTTTTACATCACCTTTTTTCCACTTCTCCGGTTTCATTTGACGCCTTGCTTAAAATAATTGAAATATTATTTGCAACGATATATCGAAATAAAATTTTCAGCGTGTTGTCCTAATCTTCGTGACCGGTCATGATTACTCGAGCAAATATGCATTAGAGACGTCCCTATAATCCTGACCGGTATTTCTCGAACAAGAAGTTGCTAAATGAAGGTTTAATTTCGTTTTGCAAACAGATATGATCTCTTATTACGAAAAAATTATTTTCGTCCCAATAACGTGATTTTTTTACACACTAAAAGCTTAAGCAAAGAAACACCTTGCTCCAATTTTGATGAGAAAATTTTTTTATTTATATCTCAAGAACTGTCTAAAGTTTCCTCATAATATATTATCATTACATTTTTATGAAAGAAGTACTTAATTTTTGTGTTTAAACCTCAAAACCCACGATTACTGGAACCGTTTCCATTACTGGGACTTTTTGTTACAATTTTTTATCTTACACTTCGAAACTTCATGCAAATTGAATGATCCAAGAGCATGCGTTGATCATGGTTTCGGACCAGAAAAGTATTCACCTCAGCTATTTTGCAAATGGTAAGACATAGACTTGTCCCTAATTTTATTTTTCCATAAAATCTCTACATTGAGTAGACGAACATTATATGGGAATGCACGTTGTATAAAAAGAAACCTATAATCCGCCAGAAGTCATTTTTACATCGCGTATTCCTATCTAGTATTCCTCTGCTCATTGTAGCGCGATCTAGAAAATTTATGGCAGAAAAATTGTATGGCAAAATAAAATTAGGGACAAATGCATACTCACTTATGAAAAGCAGAAGACTGATATCCGTTCTCGAGCACAAATCCAATTTCGCTGTCTTTTAATTATAGTCCCTTTTTATACTTTGCTTTTTATAATAATTATCAACGATAATTAAGGTATCTGTTTCGTAAATTATTTATTCTTTAATGAACTCCTGCTCCGTTGTCAGCTACGTAAACTATAACATTACTTTTTGTAACACACGCATTCAGTGATCAATTGCGAATCCGTGATAAAAAACAGTTATAAAAAGACTTTTCTTAGCTATATTACTTTTCTAGCTGTTGCGCTTACGCAATTTAAGCAAGATTACTTTTTCTAGCTATTGTGCTTGCGCATTTCGATTCAAAATTACTTTCCAGAACAGGCGGAAATATAACCATACTTCATTATGATTTGAGGCTTGACAGACTGATTGTGAATCACAGGCGGATGCAGAACATTTTTCGGGGAGGGGGGGTAATGTTCTTCAACGAATGTATGTAAGGGGGGAGGCTCCCCAATGATTTATAAGACATTTTCTAATTAAATATAATAAGGCGATAAATTCTACCTCATTTATATTTTTCAATTGTAGTATTCACTTTCATAAAAAACCTGAAAGCACGTGCATATTTGGGGCCGTTCATAAGCTGCGTAAATTATTTTGGGTCCGGGGAGGGGGCTGGGGGGAGGGGCAACAATTTTTCTATGCTGTCTTAAATGAGGTACAATTAGGACACCTTTTTCTTAGTTTGAAAATCGGGGTGCGGCTTATAATTGTGTGCATCTTATAAACGTTTTTTCAACTATTTCGAGCTTCTAAAATCGGTATGCGGCTTATCATCGTGTGCGGCTTATATGCATGTAAATACAGTACTTTATTAAGAATTCATTTTTTTGGTTAAAGATTCATAAGTTAAGCTAAGTTTATAGGCAGGCGGAGAGCCCCTATGGGGCCCCCTAGCGTTCAAGTTATAAGACCTATTGTGCCAAATCCTTAACTATTCGCTCTCAGTAGTTGACTCCACATTCCTTGGTGAAACACAGTAGATCTACCACTGATCGCCTTAAAATTTCCTCAGGCCTGAGCCTAGCTAATGCCGGGCACTGGCATAAGACATGCAGGGATTTTTCCTCATCCTTGCCGCATTTTGTGTTCGTGCCCTGTGAGCATCTAAACCACTGTCATTATGTCTCCCTTGAGTAAAATTTTTTTCATTTGTTTGGTTGAAGATTCATGATTTTAGTTGAAAATCCAAGTATTTGGTTGAAAATTCAACTATTTAATCGAAATTTTCTTTTTATTTGAAAATTTAACTATTTGGTTAGAAATATATTATTTTGTTGAAAAATCGTATTTTTGGTTTAAAAAAAAATCCTCTTGGAATTCATCTTTTTTAGTAGAAAATTTATCTTTTGAGTTGAAAATGTGATTATCTGATCGAAAATTCAACTGCTTTGTAGAAACCTCTTCTGTTTATCTTGAAAATTCCACTACTTTGTTCAAAATGTATGTATTTGGTTGAGAATTCGTATTATATAGTAGAAAATTATTCAAAAGAAGGTACACACCACCAAGCCAACGAAGAAGAAACCGTGGACCCGCACTACTGCGGAGGCGACCTCAACTCCAAAGAAGGATAGTGGTGGGGTGACTACATCTACATCCAAACCAAGCAAAAATAAAGCGTAGAGGCGAACTGGACTTGAGGCGGTTCTAAGATTCAATTAACAGTGGCAATAGGGCCCAATCAAGGTGACGACCTGGCAACCCAGGACTCGATCAGGTATCGACGTAATTTGTCCATTACTTGGATTGACTATCGTAAGGCATTCGATAACACGAACCATAAGCTACTTATTAAGCTCCTTTAGTGCCTGGAGGTGCACCAAAAATAGCGAGATGCATGAAAGAGCTTATGCTCTTGTGGTGGACAAGATTTGTCATACCATCTGACAAAAGACAAGTGACTACAGGCTATATCACATGAGATAGGGGGGGGGGGGGGTCTTCCAAGGAGACACTCTAAGTCCGATACTTTTCTGCATCTCCCTCTTGCCTCTATCTATTGTGCTCCGAGGCAATAGCTCTGGATACCTATGTGGCCCGCCGAACAGAAGAGAATATAAGGTCAACCACCTTTTACAATGGACGACCTTGACTCTTTGCTTCCTCGAAAGAGGACCTTAACATCCTTATGGAGGCGGTAAATGGGTTCTCTAAAGCGATTGGCATGAGCTTCGGACTGGACAAGTGTGCCTGCGTCACCTACACCAAGGAAGACTAGAAACTACATCGTAGCGTGTCGATGAGGATGTTCAACTTATAGGCGGAAATACCATTCAACATCTTGGTAATGGAGAGACATACGCATATCTTGGAATACCGCAAGCGGAAACCCAAAATGTGTGTGTGTTAAAAACGGCCCTTGAAAAAGGTATCACCAACTTCTCAGAAAAATTTGGACTTCCGAATTATCTGGAAACAATAAGATCCAGGCGACCAATATGCCGCCCATTCTTATACTGCTCTACACGTTTGGTGCAGTAAACTGGAACGTCGATAAGTTGAAGCAACTTGACCGAAGCACACGCAAGATGATGACAATCGATCGAAGTCATCATCCTAGATCTTCCTTACCTCCAATATACGTCCCTCGAGATAAAGGTTGTAGAGACTTGCTAAGCTTAAAGTGTCTTCATCGAAGAACGGTTCTGGTTAAAGCCTGCTTAGTTCTAAATAGCACAGATTCTCTTATGCGACTCGAACATCAACATGAAATCGTCAATGTCGCGGCGTTTCTATACCGTGCCGCAGATAGGGCCGCAGAGGAGCTTGGTCTTCCATTTGATTCTAGCGACACTACACATGGCCTAGCATCACTAACACCTTTGGTGCTCAAACGTCGTGCTGAGCATGGCACTAGGATGGGTGACCATCTGCGACGTACGACCGGGTTGTGTATTCGCTACGTTTTATCTAATATCGAGCGGGTGGTCTGCCTTCAAACACGACTGTCGAAAAGCCGGCTGAACTTGGAAAGTGGTTTTCTGCAATTTTGCTCTCATCCGGCCCACACACTAGTAAAAGAACAATTTTCACAGGCCCATACACAGTGAAGTGGAGTCGTCTGGCTGTGTATGTACTCATGTTAAAGGACTTAAATGATGCTTTAGCAACGAAGATGACCCTTGTATATACCTCTGTTTCACCGGGGTTCAACAAATAAAAAGGCATAATACAGTAGGCAATGATATTAATAATAATACCGGTTATATGGTCGATTGAGTGTTAAAACACAATAAAATATACGGAAAAATATACTGCAAGAGAAAGAATATTCCAGAAACTCTTGATAAAGCAAAATATCATTTAATTTAATTGATTACCTAATAAATTACTCAAAAAAATTAACAAAAAGAAAGGAGACTGAAATTAATGAAAAGGAAAGTTTTTACCACTATAAGATTTGTATGCTTTTTTAATTCTTATTAAATATATAGAGCATATGTCTTCTTATGAAAATGAATTTGTTGTATGTATTAATAAAATTTTTATAGCTGCATATATGTTTTTACGTCAGGTAAAAAATTGCCAAACTCTGAATTTATTTATGAAAATTGTTTTAATAATTAATAATTTTTGTAAATTTACAAAGCAACATAGAAAAGAGCGGAAAGAAATTCTTAGTTGACTCCGTTAACAAATTGTGCTTATTCCGTGAAAAATATCCGAACTCTGAATATGTTTATAAAAATTGTTTAAATAACCCAAAATTATTGTAGATTTGCAAAGTAACGTAGAAAACACTAATTGGAAATGCATTCTTTGTTCACTCTGTAAACAAATTGAGCCTATTCGTTTAAAAATAGATAAACTCTGAATTCGTCTAAGGAAATTGAAGGTTAGAAATGCAAAAGGAGTCAAGCGCCAATTTTCACTTTTTTCAGGAGAGACTAAAAACATGTTGTAAATTCAGCGGGACCATTTCAGAAAAAAATAAGAAAGTACTTTTGAGATACTTTCATGCTCTATCAAACTAAAAAAAGTTTGCTCACAAAAAGCTATCCGGTTTCGAGAAAATGAATGAAACAGGTCACGTTTCGAGGTTAGATTTTGGGTCCGTATCGACTTTTAACATCTTTCAACATTAATTGTGGAGTCAATTTGCAGTTGATGAAAAAACTAAAAATTTTGATTCTAGCTACTGAATGGACGAATTGATTCCCAAAAAGTTTGTTTAAAAAAAATCATGCAGTTTCGCGAAATTTTAAAATCCAATTATGAAATGGTTATTTAGTACTGAACGGAAGTGACTTGCATGTTGGTGGCGGAAGTGAGAACGTGGTTAGTGTCAGGTGGTGAGAGAATTTACGGAATTTGTGTGGTAAGTGAGAGTGGAGTGTGAGGGTGGAAGTCGAGGAGGTGAGTAGGGTTGTGTTGGGTGAATTGGGGAGATAAAAAGTGATCTTGAGCGTAGGTGTGAGGTGGGATTTAAGTTAATTGAAAAAGTGAGGTTAGGTTAGCAAGGAATCGGGGGAATCTGTGGTCAGGAGTCTTGGGCCTTCCAGGGTCGAGGGTGGTGCTCGAAAATTTGGGGGGGTGTTAAGTGAGAGAAAGGGGTGTCTGCAAGGGCTGTGAGGAATTGAAAAAAAGGGAAAAAGGGAAAAAGGGAAATAAAGGGAAAATTTGGCGGCAATAGGAATAGCATTCTGCAGAGACATCTGGCGGTTGCGGAGGTTACTGCATGGACAGGTACCAGTTACCGGCGGCAGAGCGGGAGGTGGGCAGTGAGAGTACTGGTAGTGAAGTCGACGGGGAGGAAATTTTCCACGTGCCACGACGGCCAACAGTACGTAACTCGGTATCTAGTGGCGCGTCAGGCAGAGGGAGAAAGCGGGATGGTGAGAACGAAGGAAGAGAGAAGGCGAGGGAGAGAACGTCGAGCGCAAGTGACGGGGAGGATCTCTTGAAGAGAAAGAGAGACAGCCAAGAGAGCCCGGACAAAAGCGTGGTAGAGAGTCCTTTCAAGAAAAGCGTGAAAACAAGTAGGTCACCCCCCCCCCCCCTAAAATGGAGGGAAATGTGGAGGAGGCTCTCGGTATGCTGATAGGCGAGAACAGGGGGCTGAGGGACGACGTAAGGGGGACTAAAGAGCAGATGGAAGGCATGAGGGAGGAATTAAGAATTAGGGATGAGAAATGGGAAATGGGAAAAGGAGATGAAAGAGCTGAGGGAGAGAGTAGAGGGGTTGGAGAGGAAAAAGAAAGAAAAAGAAGTTAAAATAAAGCAGATGGAAGGGGAAATTAGGGGGTGGAAGTAAAGGACGGAAAAAAGGCTTGAGAAGATGGAGGGTAGGACGGAAATGGAAGTAGGAGATGGAGGTGGGGGGATCGAGATTAAAGGTATTTGGGAGAAGGTAGAAAATATGATAGAAGAGAAAGTGGGAGAGCGTAGGAATCAGAAGGAGGAGAGGTCAGATAGGGAAAGGTTAAGGGCCATGGAGTTGAGAATGGAGAGAAAAGAGAAGGCAGACAGGAGGAATAATATTGTGGTAAAAGGGTTGAAGATAAAGAGTGGAGAAGAAAGAGAAGGTGTGGGAGCGCTGCTACAGAGCATAGGATGGGTCAAAGGTAGGGTAGGGAAAGTTAAGTTGGAGGGGAAAAAGGACAAAGAGGTGGCGGTTGTGGAGATGGATAGCTGGGAAGAAAAGTTGGCGGTAATTCAAAATAAGAGTAGGATAAAGGGTAAGGGAGTTTTCATCGATCAAGACTCAACGAAAAATGAAAGGGATGTGCAGATAATGCTGAACGACAGGGCTAGAAGGGAGAGGAGTGAAGGGAGATCGGTAAAGGTAGGATATCGGAAAATAAAAATAGACGAGAAAATGTGGGTGTGGGATAAGGAGAAAGAGGTGTTGAAGGAAGTGCAGGGGAATTTTTTTCGTAGGCAGCAGGGAGGTGGGGGTAATGCAGGATAGAGGAGTAGTGAAGGTGTTGTATTGGAACGTAGCAGGGATAAGGAAGAAGGATGAGGAGTTCTGGAGGTATATACAAGAATTTGATGTTGTGGGAGTGGTAGAGACGTGGGTAGAAAGAAAGGAATGGGACAGTATAGAGCCACAGCTGCCAAGGGGGTATAAGTGGAGACTCCAGGAGGCGGTCAGAGTGAAGAAAAAAGGAAGGGCTACTGGGGGAATTATAACGGGGGTTAAAGATGGATTAGAGGAAGAAGTTGATGGAGAGGAAGAGAGGGAGGGAGTGCAAATGAGGGAAGTAAAAATAGGAGGGAGAGCGTGTACGTTTGTGACAGTGTACAATAAGGATGGGATGGAAAGAATTAAAGAAAGGGTGGAAGAATTGCTAGGCGAAAGAGAGGAGGGTATGGTGGTACTGGGTGGGGATTTTAATGCGAGGATGGGAAGGGAAGGAGCCTTTACAGGGAAGGGGAGAGCTTCGAAAAGAATTCGAAGGATACGTTAATAAATAAGGAGAGGGAGATTCTAAGGGACTGGATGGAGGATAGAGGGTGGGCAGTGGCGAATGGTATGGCAAATGGGGACGAAGAGGGAGAATACACATATGTAAGTAAGGTGGGGGTATCGGTGATAGACTATGTGGTAATGAATATGCAAGGATGGGAGGAGACGGAAAAATTCGCAGTAGAGGGGAGGGTGGAATCAGACCATCAGCCATTAAGTCAGTGGATAAGAGGGGAGGGTGGCGGAAGACAAGGCGGGGAAGAAGTCTCGATAGGGGAGAGGGTGACCTGGACGAGGGAGGCGATAGAGAAGTATCAGGAGCAGCTAGGAAATGTACGCTTTGGAGGGGAGTCTGTGGAAGATATATGGGAGGATCTGAAAGAGAAGGTGAAAGGGTGTGTGCAAAAGAAGGTATTTAGAAAGAAGAAGAAAGGAATGGTGAAGCCGTGGTGGGATAGGGAATGTAAACAGATGAAAAGGAAGGTGAAAAGGAAGTATAAGAAGTGGAAAGAGGGTAATGCGAGAAGGGAGGAGTACGTAGAAACGAGGAAGGGGTTTAGATTGATGTGTGAGAAGAATGAACAGGAAAAGGAGAAAGATCTGGAAGAGTTAGCAAATTTTAAGACAGGCGGGGACGTCTGGAAGATAATAAATAGGTTTAGGAAGCGTAGGGTGGGGGTCAGTGAGAAGATAGGCAGTGAGAAGTGGAGGGAATTTTTCAAAGAATCTTTCCAGGGCTCAGATTCCAGGAAGACCGAGGGGGGAAGTAGAAGAACGGGGGAGGCAGAGATGGAGGAGTTGAATGCAGAGGAGATAGAGAAGCAGATAAGGAAGTTGAAAAGGTCAAAAGCAGCAGGGCATGGCTGTTTAGTACACAAGCGGTTAGGGAGAGGCTGAAGGAGGTAGTGAAGAAAGTACGGAGGGGCGAGGGATTCCCAGGAGGGTGGAGGGAAGGGTTAATAGTGCCACTCTATAAGAAAGGGGACAGAGGAAAATTCTAGAGGGATTACGCTAATGAATACGGCGTATAAAGTATACGCGATGGTGGTGGCAGAGAGACTGCGGAAGGATGTCAAGGGGAAAGGAATATTGCCGGAGACGCAGGCGGGATTTAGGGCGGGTAGGAGTACTATCGACAATATTTACGTGCAGCAGCACGTGGTGGATAGAGAATTAGAGAAGAAGGGGACGAGAGTGTACGCGTTTTTTGTGGATCTCAAGGCGCGTTTCCGTCGCTGGATAGGAGTTGTAGGTGGCGGTGGAGGATAGGGGAGTAGAGAGAGGCCTAACTGAAAGGGTAAGGGAGATATATGAACAGACCAAATACAAGGTAAGAGGAGGGGAGGGTATTTCGGAGGGATTCTGGATGGATAGGGGGTTAAAGCAAGGGTGTCCACTTAGTCCAACGCTTTTTGCGATTTTAATAGAGGATATGGAAAGTAAGCTGGAGGCCGGGGTGGTAGGAGGAGTCAGGATAGAAGAGGTTAGTATTTGGTCACTAGCGTATGCAGATGACATAGTGTTGCTGGAAAGCAGCGAGGAGGCCTTAAAGGAGAAGATGAAGAGGTTGAGAGGATACCTGGATAAAAAGGGGTTAGAGCTGAATGCGGAAAAGTCCAAGGTTATGGTGTTCAGAAAAGGAGGGGGAAGGGATAAGGCAAGGGAGTGGAAGTGGAAGAGAAAGGAGGTGCAGGAGGAGAAAGAGTTAGTGTAACTGGGCTTCGTGTTTCGAAGGAATGGGGTAGTGGATGGTCACATAAAAGAGAGAGTGAGGAGGGCAAGTGTGGGGGTTGGGAAAGAAGTTATTCGCAGATGATTTTGGAAGATGAATGAAATTGTTTGATTCGCTAGTGATGAGTGTGCTATTGTATGGGGTAGAGGTGTGGGGGTGTAAGGAAAGTGAAGAGTTGAATAGAACGCAGGAGAGGTATGTCAAGTGGACCCTGGGGTTGGCAAGGAACACGCCTAATTATATTGTCAGGCGGGAAACGGGGAGAACGAGTGTAGTAATTCTAGCAGGGAGCCGGGCGTATAAATATGAGGAGAAATTTTTGGAAGAGGGGGGAAGTTGGCTGGTTAGCGAGTGTTGTTGGGAGAAGGAGAACAGGGGATGGGGTGGGAAGGTGGAGGCTGAGAGGGAAAGGTACTTTAGAATGAATGTACTGCAGATGGATGAAGTGAGAAGGATGCACGAGGAAGGAAGGAAGGTTTATGACTTGGTTAAGCAAAACGGCATGGAGAGAGAGAAGACAGAAGGGGAAGAGAGAATAAGAGAGTCAAGATTTAACGGGAACTATGTGCGGATTATGCCAAGGGCAAGAGCGCAATATTTATGTGAGAGAGGAGAGAAAGGAAGTCAGGAGCTTATAGCGAGGATGAGGTGTGGGTGTATGGAGGGTTTCAATAGGTTCTGGCTCTCTCGGGAGAAGAGGATGTGTGAACTGTGTGGAAAGGGGGATGCAAGAGTTCCACTGGTTGGAGGAATGCGTGGAGGTGGAAAGAAGTGAGATAAGCATGGAGGCATTGTTGTATGAAAACGGGGAAAAAGGGCAGTAGCATGGGTGAAGGGAGTGTTGGGTAAGATGGAGATGAAGAGAAGGAAGGAGGAAGGGGAGTGGAGAAGGAAAGATTGTAAATAGGAGAGAAAGTAGATATAAGTAAGATGTAAATATTGTAAATAGTAGTTAAGTAATAGGTATTAGCTGCGAAAACAAGAGGTTGGCAAGCGAGGCAATGCGAAAAAGTAGGGACATGCGAGAGAGGCGAAGCGAGGAAGGCAAGGCGATAAGTGCGTGCGGCTCAGAGATAAGGAATGGAAGCATGTTAGTTTTTAAGGATTAGTTTTAAGAAAATTCTGTAAAAAATGGATGTGTAAGCAAGTCAAATTTTTAAGGCCAGCAGGCTGAAAAATAAACGTTTATCTATCTACTGAACGGAAGTGGCCTAATAGTAATTAAAAATAATTAGCCAGTGTCGAGAAAAATGAAATTTCATTTTTTACTTTGTGGTTAGAAAAGCTTCTCGGACTGTGAACACAAAAACACAAGCTAAACACACGCGTCCGTTCGTCTGCTACGATCGTGATTTCTCGATACTGCGCAGCCGCGACGACCGATCGAGATCAAGTACATATTGGCGCTTGACCCCTCCAGCTGTTCTTTTTTTAGTGGGAATTTTGAAAGATAATGCCAAAAAAAATCCTTTGTCAGGCACGTGTAATAGAACTTATCTGATTTTTTGAGCTAATAAACCCGATTCCGAAAATTTGGCGCTTGACTCCTTTTGCATTTCTACCCTTCAATTGTTTATATAATTAATCATTCTTGTAAATTTACATAAGCAACATAGAAAAGAGTCATCAGAAAGACTTTTCTTAGCATCATAGAAAAGTCATCGGAAAGACATTCTTAGTTGACTCCGTGAATAAATTGTGCTTCTTCCCTGAAAAAAAACCAAACTCTGAATATGTTTACAAAAACTGTTTAAATAATTAATTCAATTATTGTAAATGTGCAAATTATCGTAGAAAAGAGTTATTGGAAATACATTCTTGGTGATTCCGTAAACAAATTGAGCCTATTCGCTGAAAATTTCCACACTCTTAATTTGTTGAAATAATTAATAATTCTCGTAAATTTACCAAGCTTAATTTGAAAATAGTCATAGGAATGATATTCTTCATTAATTCTGTAAAAAATTGAGCCTATTCATTGAAAAAGAGCCAAACTCTGAATTTGTTTATGAAAGTTGTTTAAATTGTTAATAAGCATTGTGAATTTACGAAGCAATATAGGAAAGAGTCATCAGAAAGACATTCGTAGTTGACTCCGTAAACAAATTGTGCATTTTCCGTTAAAAATGGCCAAACTCTGAATGTTTATGAAAATTGTTGAAATAATTAATAATTATTATATATTTATAACGTATCGTAGAAAATATTTATTGGAAATACATTCTTTCTTGATACCCTAAACTTATTGAGCCTGTTCGTTGAAAAATAGCCAAAAGTCTATTCGTGGAAAAATTGCCAAGCTCTAAATTTGTTTATGAAAATTGATTAAATAATTAATAATTATTCAATTTGCCAAACATCGTATAAAAAAGCATTTACCAACCATAGGAAAAGTCATCGAAAATATATTCTTAGTGGACTCTATTTTTTTAAAGATAAATGAGCCAAGGAAAAACACATTTGTTTAATTTTCTAAACTTTTTTAAGTTTCAAAAACAATTCAAATTTTAATGTTTTCTATTAAAAATAGCATAGTTGGTTAAAATTAGAAGGATGCAATTATCTTTAAAACCTTAAATAAACGTGAAATAAAATTCTAAATGTTCATAATTTGTATTGTTTATTATTCCAAAGAAAATAATTATTTCGAAAAAAAGTGAGGCTATACAATGATGAAATGAAATCATATTTATGATGAAATCATATTTTCGATTGCTTAAGATTTCAAAAATAGTTTAAACTTGAAAGAAGTTGGACTTCCTGCATGAAGGTGTTTGGTAGCGGTAATTGTGTGTTTCTGAATTTGGTAAATTGCAGTGAGATTTGAGATGAGTTAATGGGCCGAGTGTGAAGGAAGGGTTTTTGAGTGAAAAACTGAATCTTTTAAAATAATAGAAGTGAAAAAGTGAGTGATATTTTGAGCGTTTGAGTCTGTTTTGGGTAGCCTCAGGGCAGCGCCAGAGCAGGATAGGTAGAGAAAAGCACGGAAGAAGACAATGTAGCAGGGTGAGGTAATAGAGTGGCGACAGAAGTTACGGAAGTTACGTAGGGCGATACGCAAGGATTATTAAAATCAGTTTGATGGATAGCGGGAACTCTGACGAGGAAGTGTTCTGTACGCAGAAGCGTGAGGAAAAAAGGAGAAAGTATAGAAAAACAGTAGAAAAAGAGAGATTGAGGGCGGAGAGTCTTGGTTCAATCGAGAGGTTCGTGTACAGAACGCCACCGGGAAAAAACCCAAATGGAGCAAGGGAAAAAGACAAGCGGAAAGATGAAGACAAAGTTGAACATAGAAGGCCAACAGAAGAAAATGTACAGTTAGATGATATAATGGGGATATATGAAGAAAAGCAAGAAGAACGGGAAGAGGAAATATGGAAAGAAATTGGGCGGGAAATGGCCACACTTAGGAAACGAATGAGGAAATGGAAAGAAGTCAGGGAAAAGTTAGAGAAAAGGATGCAGAAGTTGAAGTAAAGACTGGAAAAGCAGGAAGAGCCTAATAAAAAGGTAGAGGAGTTGGAAGATAGAATTAAAAAAATAGAAAGGTCAAACCGAGAATTCGGAGGTGTGGACAGTGGGAATAGGAAGAAGAAACGATGAGAAAAATAGAACAAAGAATAGAAAAGAAAGAGAGAGAAGAAAGAAAAAGAAACATAGTGATAAGGATTGTAAGATTAGAAGGGAAGGAATTGAAGGAAGGGGTGGAAATGCGAAGTGTAGGAAAGGAAACGCAAAATGGAGAAGAAATGGTACTTGTAAAACTAAAAAAATGGGAACATAAAAGGGAAGTGATGATTTGACATGGGTATAAAGGAAAATGCAGTATAAGTATAATCGGAGAGATTAAAAAAAGAAGTTGAGGAAAAAAAGATAGAGCTACCGAATCAGACAGGGTGCAGAAAAGGGATGTGGGTGATGGATAACATATATGTTCTGAACTATCTAGTAAATAAGAGGATTAAAAGGGAGAAAGGGTCAATGATAGCAATGTTCTTAACAACGGCGTTTGACTCATTAGACAATATTTTTAATCGGGTTTTTCCTTACATCTTCATAATAGTATTCCAAAGTGAAACACGTACCCGATTTTCGATAAATTAATTTAAACATTTTTTGTAAACAATTAAGTGCCGTTTTTTTGGGTCGAAAAATGAGTTTTTTTCAAATGCTTGCCAATTACACAAAAATCGGTATTTTTCAAATCGGCCACGTGTTTCACTAGCTATTCGTATGTAGATTAGGAAAAAAAATTTTATTTTGTTCCAGATTAAATTTTGCACCCTGTTGCAACAGTCTCCTTAAAAAAAAACACGCATTACAAAAATGTCACCAGTGCCGCCATTTTGAAAAATTTTCCATTTAAAATTTGTAATTTTTTACTCCAATATATGAGTAATAACTTCCCAAATCATTATAATTGAATTCCCTTTCCTTCCATCGGAAAAAAATTTTCGAAAAATCGTGTTTTTTTGCTGTTTACAGTAGTGTTACCCCTTAACAAAGCGGCAGGGGTATTCAAACAGATGTGGTAAATAGGAAAAAGAAGGTTAACAAAAATTGCAAAAGAAGAATGTGGTTATTTAGTACACTGGTATGACCGTTATTAGGTTATGGAGCAGAGATATGGGTATGGAAAGAAAGAAAGAAATTGAGAGTTTACAAGAAAGGTATATAAAGTGGACACTAGGGGTAGACTGGAGGACGCCAGGATATATGGTGAGAGAAGAAGTGCAGAGGGATAAATTGAGTATTAAAGCGGGAAAGAGGGCACGGAAATTTGAGACGAAGACAAGGGAGGGAAAGGGAGGGGTGTTAGCAAGAAAATGTTTGCTGGAGGTAGAAGAAAGGAGAGGGAGGGCGATAGAATTTACAAGATGGAAAGAAGAAAGGAGGGAATTCTGTAATGCTAAAGATATAGAAGACGGGACTGAAGTAAACTATGAAGAATTGAAAAAAAGGAAGAGGGAAAGAGAATTAAAAGCAAGACGGGGGATGATAAAAGAATCAAAATATAATAAATGGTATAAGATGATAAAAAAGGAAGGATTACCAAAGTATTTAGAAAAGGGATGAGGAGAGAGAAGATCATGTATGAGAAGGATGTATCAGAGGAACGGAAGATAAAGGAAGCTGGCAAGAGAATGCGGTAAATATTCTAGGGGAGGATGGATTGAGGGAAGAGTGGATGAAGGAGTTGGAGAGGACTAGAGGAGCGAATGAGAAAGAATGAAAGAATGGATGTGAAAAAAATGGCAAAATGGAGGTACAAGAGAAATGAAAGAAAAAGGAAACGGAAGTCGCCTAGATTAGAGGCGTAAGGATTTGTAAGTAATAGAATGGTTATGTAATAGAATAAGTAGATTAAGATGCGGTTGCGTTATCGCTCTCTCTCTCTCTCTCGCTCTCGCTTGCACTCTCGCTTTCGATCGCACGCTCACTCGTTCGCTAACACGTTTCAAATTGCGCTATCGTAAAAAATAGAAATAAGAATCTAGATATAATATTTTATGTAAATAGTTGTGAATAACTGAAAACAGTAAGGATAAGATAATATTATGTATTCGGAAGTATTATATGAAACGGAGGTCATGTAAACCATTAGGGGACACATTATGAATGAAGAAGAACTTGAACGAAGTCATAGTCGTTGGAAATGTAGCTAAAAAAAATTAATTTCTAAATATTCAAAAATTTGAGACTATATAATTTTTTTTTAAATATTAAAAATTGAGCAGAAATATTAATTAAAATTGTAATTTTTTCTTTAACCCTCCGTTAGACGCAACCCTAAAGCTTCCTAGTTTAGACGCAATCGGCCTGACGACAGGCCACCTGTATTTATTCGAGAAGCGCATCAGAAATAATTGTTATCGAAAGTTGTCTTAAGGTTTTTGGGATCGCTGATTACGATTCTGATGTTGAAATTGCAAAATTCAAAATGGTAAATCCAATATGGCGGCTATTCAAAGGAAGAATCGCAGAAGTAGCGATTTTTTTTCAACTCGTCTGAAACTTGATGTACGTGGGTGTTTGGGGTCGCTCATTACGGCTTTGACGTTAGAATTGCAAAAATTAAAATGGTAGATCCAATATGGCGACTATTGGAAGACAGACTCGCCGAATTCACGGTTTTTTGTTGTTGTAATTGCACCTTTAGTTATGAATTTTCCCTTCGGAATAAATAACACTTTATTAGTAACTCAAAGAAGCTGCGTATACTGATTTTCGTTGGAATGAGATAAGGTTTCGAAAATACTGCCAGCCATATTGCATCCGTCATTACGTTTTTTTTTTTTTTGTAAAAATGACGAGAAATATATTATCGTCAACTCATGAGATTCTGTATGACGATTGTCATCGAAATCAAATAAGTTGTGCATACAAGTGTCCGCAATATTGCAACCGCCATTTTTTGTAGAATTGACATCAAATTCGTTATCGGCGACCCAAAAAACCCCTGAGAGTACATTTTCAAGTTTCAATAATGAAAGCTTCTCATTTATTAATTTGTTGGTGACTTGGTCCGCTCGAACGCAGGGAACCTGTCAGGTTTGAAAGAACACAGTCACATTTCACCTGGTCTTCCATAAATCGGATTGAAGGTTTTCGAAAGAGCTTATATTGAATAACAAATACTAAGAAGGTCAAGCCCCTGTGCGCTCTGTAATACGAGGGACAAGCGAAAACAGCTTGAAGTGGTTAAATATTCATGATTTTCCATTATTTATAATTATTATAAAAAAACAACTTGTAGTTGAAATTTTAACATTTTATTTTTAAATTTACTTAAAAGCTATCTGAATTTTGAAAAAAAAAAAAATTGAAAAAAGAGCACAGGGTGAATAATAGCAGTAAAAATTACGGAAAAATATATTGCAGGCGAAAATTATTTCACAAAATTTTGAAAAAGCACAATATAATTCTATTGAATAGATTAATAAAATACTGGAAGCAATTAGCAAAAAGGAAAAAGACTGAAATTAATGAAAAGTTTTTACCATGAAAAAAATTTGTATTGATTCTTTTAATTTTTATTAAATATGTACTGCATATATTTTCTTATAAAAATGAATTTGTTTAAAATGTTCAAATATTTTTGATTTTACTATTAAAGTTTGGATAGGAAAATTATACTTATTATTAAAAAGGTTATAGCTGCATGTATGTTTTTATGTAAGCTAAAAATAGCCAAACTCTGAATTTATTTATGAAAATTGTTTAAATAATTAATAATTATTGTAAATTGACAAAGTATCGTAGGAAAAAGTTATTAGAAATATATTCTTTATTGACTCCGTGAACAAATTGACCCTATTCGTTAAAAAATAACCAAAGTCTGAATTTCCTTACAAAAATTGTTCAACCGAATCATAATTCTTGGGAATTTGTAAACCAATATAGAGAATAGTCACCGCAAAAACGTAAGATTTGTAAGTAATGATTATGTAATAGCATAAGTAAATTAAGATGCGTTTGCGTTACCTCCCTCTCTCTCACTTGCACTCTCGCTTTCGATCACTCTTTCACTCGTTCGCTAACACGTCCCAAATTGCGCTAGCGTCAAAAATAGATTTAAGGCGTTCGATATAAGATTTTATGTAAATAGGTGTAAATAATTGTAAATAGTAAGGATAAGATTTTATGAAACAGGTAGAAGGAAGTGTTGTAAGAAATGGAAGTCATGTAAACCCTTAGGGGACACATTATGAAGAAAAGGAATTTTTTAAAACAAATTGAGCCAATTCGTTAAAAATAAACAAACTCTAAATGTTTTAATGAAAATTGTTTAAATAATTAATAATTCTTGAGCATTTGTAAAGCACCATAGAAAAGAGTCATCACAAAGATATTCTTGGTTATTTTCTTGTATTGAGCCTGTTCGTTGAAAAATATACAATCTCTGAATTTGTTTACAACAATTTTTTAAATAATTATTAATTCTTGTTAATTTTGAAAGTATCATATCAAGCACTTACCGAAAAAGCACTCTTAGTTGATGTTTTCTTAATCTAAGAATATGTAGTATCGGAACAATTGACCAGTGCCTTAACTTAATCAATTTTCTACTTAAGAAGAGTCTCTCAAACAAGAAATCTGAATTCCAAGCCACAGTTCATGACAATTCAAAACACGATATGTCAATGAAAAAAAGTTATGTACTACGATTTCTGTGCTGACTTCTTTTCAACTAAGAATGTATATCAGGATTTGTCGGAATTTCAAATGATTTCATCGTATTTCGAAACTATCTCCATTAAATGTTTGGATTAGACGAAAATTCAAATGGAGCATTTTCGAAATTTCAAAATTTGTTTCGAAATCAAACATCTATTTTCTCTGAAAGTATCGTTAACTTATGTGGTATGCCTGCATTCGCAAATAAATAAGGTAGAAGGAATATTTGTCCAATTTTAATAAATATTGATGATATTAAAATATATGCTTGGTCATAGTTACCCTACTTTTGAAGACAATATTTAACATTCAAAAAATAAGATTCCTATAATAAAAACTCCTTTTTTAGTGGATTGAGAAATTTCAATCCAAATTTTTACTACATATCAAGCATATTTCGAAACTATGCCAATGAAATTTTTCTATTAGACGAACATTCAAATCGAACTTTTTCCACATTCCAAACTTTTTGTTTCGACTTCGTGCGGTTATTATATCAGAAACTATTGTTGATAATTATTACTTATGTGGTATGGCTGCATTCATAAACGAATTAGGTGTAAGCGATCTTTAAAGATAATTGAAAAGGAAATCAATCTTTAAAGATCAACTGGGATTGAAAATGTTAACCAATTTTTTTAAATCTTTTTTTATTTACTCGTCATAATATAATGAGGCTAATACAGTCTATTAAAATTGAATTAATTAATATTGTACAAAATTTTGATTTTCTCCGCTGTGTCTAATCTCAAACAATGGGAAGGTCGCGCGAGGCCAAAAACCGTTCGCTCGACAAACTACCCTCCGCTGCAAGGATACCGGTTTCCACAGAATGCCTGACCCAGGCCGACTGTCCCTGATGGTGACTATCGCAAGCAATTTTTTAACACTTTTGTTCCTATGTACCCTTTTCTCCTGAAAATATTCCTACAGTGATTGGCTGTAAAAATTTGTTTTTTCACTAACAAGCTCCATCCTTTGGGGCGTGCTTATCATATTTCTGTGTCTCCCGGACACTTAACTTAGAATTGCCAACGGTGTCCCCAGCTCTCTTAAGTACAGTCCCGTACCGCGGACCAAACTGTTCCTGGCTCCCGGACTAGTAGTCCGGGAGCCGCGTAGAAGAGGTGGTATGACCTGAAAGTTCCCCTAAATTTTGTTAATGGATAGTTTGCAGAATAGTCTCCTGAATCCGATGGTGTGAGGTGCTTTCGCGAATTGACGGTCGTTCTCTAGATATTGTTAATTAAACATTTTTTCATCGATTATGCTGTATCTCCTAAAATTATCGACATTTTAGGAAAATTGCACTGTAAAAAATGTTGGGAATAGTCCCCACTTTTTCGTAGGGAATAATCCACATTTTCGTTGGGGAAAACCATTTTCCCCAAGATTTGGGGAAATTTTCCTTAGTATTCTTATAATTCACTAAGAAATTGGGGAAAATTCCCTAAAAATTAGGAAATTAGATAATACCTACAATTTTTGTGGAAATTTCCCGAAACTTATGGTAACTTATACAAAAGTTTGAAAATATTCCCTACAATTTGGGGAATTGAATGAATCCTACTAAATTTAGCGAATGGTTCCAAAAATATTGTTTGATCTTCCACGTAGATTAGGTGAATTTTCTAAAAATTCGATAAGTTTTACCGTATGTTTAGGAAGATATTTTTCCCTAAAATGTTTGTTGAACTGGTACAATATTTTTAATAATTTTACACATTTTCTTGGAGGAAAGATTTATTAAAGTTATAGTCATTTCAAAGATTTCTTTTCCTCATTTCCTTTGAAGATCATAGAAAATTGTACATTTTTCAACAGTTCGGCATAGAAAGCATCACATTTTTTCGAGTTTCGATGAATAATTGTTAAGTTGATTTTGTACGAAAAACCAACTTTTTCTGAAAATAATTATCAAAATCTACGAAAAAAGAACGTAATCTTAATTTTTTATTGTATTTTTCAGAATATCAGAAATTTCTAAAAACATTTATAAATTATTATACCTTTGTATGAAAGTTAACGAAAATCCACATCTGCGAAAAATACTAGTAGCATACTATGCACCACGATACAGTTCCTTGCCGCTTTGAGCTGGTAGTTCGGAGAAAATTCGCCAGGGCGTGACGTGCCGTCTCTCTCGCAACAGAAATGACGTGCCGAGTGTTTAACAGAGCAGTCGACGCGAAGCAAAGCATACTTACCTCGCGAAGAGGCAACCGTGATCAACAAGATGGTTCCTTCAGGGCGAGGCTCTTCCATTGCTACGTTCGAGTTCACCCTTGCTTTTTTCATTAGTATTCCACAAATTGTGGAAAATACTTTAAATTTTAACCTATTACACAATAGCGTAGGGAATCTCTCCCATCAAATCTTTAAGAAAATTCTCAAGTATTTTGGTAAATATTCAAAAGAGTTTAGGGAATTTTCCCCATCAAATATTGGGGAAAATTCAACAGCTTTTGGTTAATATTCCACACGAATGTTTGGGAAATTTACCCCACTAAAATTTGGGGAAAATTCCACAAAATGTGTGGAAATTAGCGTCAACACAATTTCGGGGAAAATTCCCCAAGAAAATTTTTACAGTGTGTTTTTGAAACTGTCAGGTCTTATTGAAATCAATTATTTGCAATTTTTTGCCTGCCGTATAGTTTTTGCAAAAAATGCAGAAAAGCATATTATAATAACCGATTTTTATGCAATGTTTATGGATGTTTTGCAGATTTGTCTTCAGAAATACTTAGATTGTGCTAAGAAGCATGCAGTTTCTTTTGCACGTTTTCGCATCTGACCCATGATTTATATAAAAAAAACACACAAACAAGTTTTACAACAAAGTTTCTTTGAACCCGATTGTAGCCGACATTTATTAAAATTTTCACATTTTGTTTTCTCATTCTGTTAAAGAACCCATAGAGGGCAAAAATTTGCCTAAGACTTTTTTCCGCATCTCGAATAGTTGATTGATAGAAAAAATTAATTTAAAAGAAAAGAAATCGTTAAAGATAAATATCGACCAATTTTTTAAATATTTTTTTGATTTTCTCGTAAAAATGTAACGAAGATAATGCAGCAAACTAAAATTCGATTAATAAAAATTTTACAAAATTTCGATTTTTCTCAACCGACTCCAGTCTTGTAACAATGGAAAGGTAGACCTTTTGCATCCCTTGTGCGACCCCCCTTGGTTAGAGAATAGTGCTGGTCGAGCTGACTTTTTTTTGCCTGGCATGACCTTCCCATTGTTTGAGATTAAAGCCAGCGGAGAAAAATAAAAAATTTGTACAATATTATTTGATCGAATTTTAATAGCCTGAATTAGCCTCGTTATAATATTTCGAGAAAATAAAAAAAAGATTGGAAAAAATCGGTTAATATTTTCAATCCCTGTTGATCTTTGACGATTCTTTTCTTTTCAATTGATTTTTTTATTTTAAAATCAACTATTCGAGATACGAAAAGTCATAAGCAAATTATTTCCCTCTGTGGTTTCTTTAACAGAATAAGAAAACAAAATGTGAAAATTTTAATAAATGTCGACTACAATCGGGTTCAAAGAAACATTGTTCCAAAAGTTGTTTGTGGTTTTTTATATAAACTAAGGGTCGGATGCAAAAATGTACAAAAGAAATTTTATGCATCTTAGCACAATCTAATTCTCAAGAAAAATCTGCAAAAGATCCATAAACAATGCATAAAAATCGATTATTATAATACGCTTTTTTGCGTTTTTTTCAAAAACTATGAGGCAGACAAACATTGCACAGACAAAAATTGGTGATTTCAATAAGGGGTCGTGCATAAATTAGGGGAGACCTCCCTACAGTGGATAGCAAAACTTGGTAGATTTCAGTAAACACAAAATAGGATATATATTAAAGAGCTGTTATGATACAAATGAAGCTGATATATTCATCCATGTGATGAGATATCACTAAAAATCAATTCATTAGCAAATAAAAAGCTATTGATATTATTTTGAGGTGGTAAAAATTTGTCCATTGTTGGCAAGTTCGCCCTAAATTGGACATTCGATCCTACACCGCGAATCAGAACAGAAAGATGTTTTTATGAGTACCCCTAAATTATATTTTATACCGACCCTACTATCAGAACATACAAAAAAGTGATATAATTTCGATTTTGGATAAAATTAGCAAAAATATAATGTCAGTTATTTCGTCATACTTCACAACACGCCTTTCAGTGGACAGGACAGGTGAAGTTAGGATTGCCACCAATCTTGTCGTGTCAAAAGTACCTAGAAAATACCTACATATAAATTGTGCATGGTGAGGTTATGCCTACTTGCGGGAAATTTAAAATTACTCAATATCCTCAATATATAAAAGTCCACTAATTTGTGGGTTATGTTTCTGTTAAAATTTTCAACACTATACACTACTGTACATAACCTACATATTTTATTTGAAAATATATTATTTAAATTATAATAATTTCTAGCACCTGCCTTTCAGAGATGATTGCATTATTAAATCTATTATATTATATTTGTGATAAATATTCAATTACATTACGCTGCAGCTATGTTCAAAGTATCAGCTGATTCTCTCTTCTGCTATTTTAGTACCAACCTATGAGTGTAAATTATCTAAAACTTTTCACAGAAAATCCACTGTACGGATGACGTTGGTATCCATAGTAGGAAAATGAGAGCCTCAAGGAATATCTTTATAATAATTTTCTTACATAGAACGTAAGATTCTAGGGTGAAAAATATTAGAGCTCAATGACCAAGGAACATATATTAATAAACAAAATCACTCTGAAAAATTCTATATACTTGGAAAAAATTACTAAAGTTGAGGACAAAGTTTCCTGATCATGTCAAAAATAGTTCTTTATACTTTTTTCTTTTATTATAATTAAGTGTAACATGAAATTCCATCCTATGATGCATTTTTATAAACTTAAATAATACCAAATGCGCAAATTAGGTTTACTTCAGGCATTTTGCTTTTATTTACAAATGTC
Organism: Andricus quercusramuli; assembly: GCA_932178445.1. Classification (NCBI taxonomy): domain Eukaryota; kingdom Metazoa; phylum Arthropoda; class Insecta; order Hymenoptera; family Cynipidae; genus Andricus; species Andricus quercusramuli. The sequence continues at coordinate 172,804 of CAKNXH010062075.1, forward strand.
CACTGTAGGAAGCTATCCACTGTGGGGAGGTTTCCCCTAGGTAACGCAATTTCCCGACAATTTTGACCCCCCCCCCCCCCCTATGTAACGCTTTTTCCGACTTTTCCCTGTAGTCTTTCACCATTATGTAATACTAAGCTAGACCCCCCTCACCCCAAAAAGTGTTACGTAATTTATGCACGAGCCTTAAGACCTAATAGTTTCAAAAACAATTTTCTTAAGATGTCGATAATTTTAGGAGATACAGTATAACTTATGAAAAAATGTTTAATTAACAATATCTAGAGAACGAACATCAATTCGCGAAAGCACCTCATATCGTCGGATCCAAAGAAATGGAGTGTTCAAGCTGATAAGTAGAATATTTGAAAAAACTTTTGACTTGGAAATTCAAAAGATAAATTTTCCACCAAGAAGTTAATTTTCCACCAAAACAGATGAACTTTTAAACAAATGTTTGACTTATCAACCAGAGAGATGATTTTTCAACCAGAACCTTGAGAAACAGTATTATTAGAAAATAATCATTATAAATAAAAAAAAATATTATAAATAAAATAATCACTATGATATAGTGATGCTTCGATAAAGAATTTCTCATAATTTTTTCGCGAGTATTTTTATTCCTAGAATTCCTATGATTCCTATAATAACCTCTGCTATATTTGCCATCTCCTTTTCCTCTCCCTCCATGTCAAACCCTCTTCAATTCTTTCCCTTCTTCCTTTCAATAATTTTTTGTTCCCCATAATTTTCTTTTTCTCCTCCTCCCTCCCTACTTTTACTATAAACATTCCTTCTTTTTCTTCCTTCGTCCCTCCTATTCTCTTAACTCCTTCTATCCTTACCTGAATTCCAATATCTCTCATAAGATTTTTGATTTCCACTTCCCCTGTTTCACTCTCCACTGACAATCACTTAACTACTTTGTTATTCTTTCACTTCGCCTTTCCTCCCCTGCCAATCTCCTTTCAATATCACTTAGTCTCTTCTTCAATCTTACATTCTGATTTTGCACGTTCTTATTACTCCCTTTTCCTATTTCCGCACCCTCTGTTTCTTTCCCAATATGCACATTCCTCCTTTCTAAGTTGTTGACTCGTCCTTCCAACTGTTTTATCTCACTATTTCTCTTTTCGTCATCCTCTTCCTGTCTATTCTCTATGATCTCTAGTTTACCCCATACCTTGTGCTTCTCCTCTTTCCAGAGTTTATCCCACTCTACCCATTTTTCTCTTACTTTTCTCACTTCCCCCTTACATCATTTCCCTGCCTATTCATATCCCTATTCATATCATCCAGTCTATTCGTTGTTTCCTCTCTAAACCCTTTTATGAGAGCCTCTAGTTTTTCGAACATTCCTCCATCCCCCCTATCTCTTTGTTGTGTTTTCCGTTTAGTCCTAACTTTCTTGCTTTCCTTGTCCCTTTCTAACTCATCGTCCCCTTCCTCTCTTTTTCTTTCTACTGCCCTTCACTACTCGTCGCGCTCACTTTTTTCCGCCATTCATCTAACCTCCTATTCGAGCCCGCGCTGCATAGCTTGTTAAGGCACTGTAGGTTAGAGGGTTTCCCGCGTTGATGGCCCGTGCCCTGAATCTCTTCTCTCTGCCGTCCCCTCCCTGGTCAGCGTCTCTAACGTCTCCTCACTGCTACTGTCATCTTCCCCCTTCTCCCCACTAAACACGCTCTTATCATCGTCACCTCTTATTTCGGTTGCATGTTCTATGCGATCGTCCTACCTTACCCAGTCATCTGCGACGTTTCCCACTCTTTACTCATCTAACTCTTGCCCCCCTCGCCCAGAAACTATGTTTACTGCTCCTAACCTCAAAAACTTCGCACGCTCCAATTTCCACTTCACTCAACTTACTTTCACCCTTTACACCTTTGCCTTCACTCACCCTTCTTCCTTTACACCTGATCTCCGCACTCTCTGCCCTTTCTGCATCCACACACGCTTATTCCCTTCACCAAAGGCAAAAAACTGACACTTGAAACAAAAGAGTTCTTTCACGATCCGTACTGGAAATGGGAGCCTTTCAACCAAATAGTTGTATTGTCAGTTGAAAAAAATTAAATTTAAATTTAAGTAAATTGAAATAAAAAATTTAATTTTGAACCACAGAAATATGGCTTTGATCAAAATATTAATTTTTAACGAAGTAGTTCAACTTTCAACCAAACTGTTTGATAATAATTCATGTTTTTTTTCTGAAAATTATTCTTTTTTTACTTATGTGAAAATTATTAATAATTAATAATTACGTTTTTTCTTGCGAACTTATTTTTCAAGACGTTGAAAAACATATCAGTTTGTAAAGCCGCATTAAAAAATTAGCGTAATCTTGTTTAAAATCAAATAATAACTCTTTGCGCTGTAAACAATAATGAACAAAGTCTCGTTTTCAGCTTCTAATAATCGCAGAAACTGGTAATAAAGGTGAATAATTTTCAAAAAAATTATATAATGAAATAGCTTTTTTTAAATATTTCTTTAACTTATACTTTGTTTATTCTTAAATTTTATTTGCTCGCTTGAAACGTAATGGATCCTTATTGCTGTTATAAAGGAAAATTTTACGATGGCGGCATGTGGCCCCCATAAACCATGCCAAATTTTTTCCAAGCCAAAGGCGTAAACTTATCGCTCTTGCAAGGGGCTCTTGCATCTCGAACGCAACTAGACAGGAAGAGTTGTGAGTGCGAGTAGGACAACAGTATAGTAATTTCTGTAAGTGCGTCCTTTTCCATCTTGCACTCGTAATACGCGCCCCTTCTCACTGAGGATTGAATACAAAATATGTATATAGGAAATTTTCAATTTAGCACTTGATAATGCTTCAGTGTAAAATTTGAAATCTACGAATTAAGATACCAACGATATATTTTCAAATTTAACAATTTACACATCAAGTAATTCTCTTAATTGCAATAAAAGATCTAATTTCTTTATCTATATTTTAAACTTAAATTATTATTATAAGTATTAGGCGAATTGAAAAAATAATATTTTAACGTATAAAAAATACACAGTTTCCAAGAATACATGTTCATTTTGGCCAGTTTAAATGCTGTAAAAATACCTGATTAAGGAATATGCATCCAGTATACTGAATTACAAATGTAACTTCAACTTTAGGTACTTGGTACCTGAAAGATATTTCATTTTGATGTAATTTTTATACATAAAAATATTATTTTTTCAATTCACTTAATTACTAATAATAATGATCTTAGTTGAAAATATAATTGAAGAAAATTAGATCATTTATTGCAGTTAGGAGAATTACTTGATGCGTAAATTGTTAAATTTGCAAATAACATATCGTTGGTATCATAATTCGTAGATTGAAAATTTTATACATCTACATTAGTAAGTGCAAAATTGAAAATTTCTTATATTTTTTACTTAACCATCAGTGGGCGTGCAAGATGGAAAAGGACGCACTTATGGCAAGTGCTATACTGTTGTCCTACTCACACTCACAACTCTTCCTGGCTAGTTGCGCTCGAGATGCAAGAACCCCTTGCAAGAGCGACAAGTTTACGCCTTTGGCTTAGAACAAATTTGGGATGGTTTGTGGGGGCCACATGCCGCAACCGGAAAATTTTCCTTTATAACAGCAATAAGGATCCATTACTTTTTAAGCGAAAAAATAAAATTTAATAATAAGCAAAGTATAAGTAATAGAAATATTTAAAAAAGCCATTTTATTATTTGATTTTTTTGGAAATTATTCAGCTTTATTACAAGTCTCTGCGATTATTACAAGTTGAAAACGAGACTTTGTTCATTATGGTTTATAGCAAAAAGAGTTATTATTTGATTTTAAACAAGCTGGCGCTAATTTTTTTAATGTGGCTTTACATTAACCTTGTGAAAATGTCCAGAAGATTTGATTAAAAATTGCTAAAAGTACAGCACGTCGAAGTATGTACATAGTAAAATGTGCATTAACATGTTAAATATAAACATGAGAATAAAAATCTCTTAATGAAAGTTGAAGTAGAACCAGGGCTGAGATTGTAACCAAAAATGTAGGGAGGCCCTAAGTTGGTAACTAGGAGGGGGGGGGGGGGGGAGTTTCATATACCCTGAAAAAAAGGTGGGGAGGCCGGGCCTCCATGGCCTCCATACAATCTCAGCACTGAGTAGAACCAAAAAGGAGTATCTTTTATTTCTTGAAATTTCTTGATAACATTGCTCCCTACAGAGAAAACCAGCTTTCTATTCTGGCTCTGAATTTTTTCATTTCTTTGATCAATGTTTTCTCGAAACTGATCACTTTGATAAAAAAATGTTCTCTTAGAAAAAAATGCTACTCTGAGAATAGTCTAACTTTTGTTTGAATCTTTTTGTTGTGCAATCAATATTTTAAGCAAAATAAGCACAATTTTATTTTTCCTTATTTTTCCACGTAATTGTTAATTTTTTATGCTAACAATTGGTTGAATCAAAAAATGATAGGAGGAAATTTCTCTTCGTAAATCGGTTTTCTAGCCGACCATATATTTGAACTTTCGAAAAACCCCAAATTACAACAGGATTATTGCATTAATTAAAAAAAAATTAAAACACGAATATCTCGAAACCACCCCATTTTTCGGGGGAGGAGGGGGGCACCCTTCTTTTTCGTAATCGGCACAACATTTTACATAATATTCAGTAAAAAAATCCGACGGGCCAGGAAAGGCACACAGGATTACACCCAGCTCATCCAGAAGTGCGTGAGGAGCGCATCGAGCGCTCAACCAGCATTTCGCTCCCAATCCCTGCTTTTAATGACAACGAGTCGATTGATGATTAATATTTTAATTAAAATAGGATTTCAAGCTTTAAGTCATTCTATCGATTTTCAACCTGAAACAATCAATAAGGGAAAAAGTTTAGCAGTAATTCATATGGTGAGGGAGCAGGAGTTGAAAGTGAATGGAATAAGCAAAATTCAGTGCAGCGTTATCAGAAAAACGTCTGTTACTTCTCCCCCATACGACGTTAAATTACAAGTGTTTATTAAATAAAAAATATATTGTATCATAAAGAGAAGTAATAGCGAAATCTTAATGCCACTAATAACTTAACTAACTAATTGAAGTCAGTAGTGTTCTCCGCCAGATTATCTACAGTTCCACATAATACCACTCACTACAGCGATCATTCTAGTACATGGATTGACATGATGATTGTTGATGATCTAGACAAGGTATTTTCGTCTACTCAACACTCAATCTCATTCCTTACAAACCACGACTTTATCAGCATTCAATACCAGTTCTCCTTTGATCCCTCTTCTAGTATATCTCCTCTGCCTATACGCAATCTCAAAAATATAAATGAAGCCGAATTTCTCGATCGCCTCTCCACTTATGATTGGAAAAGAATTTTTATTGGAAAAGATATAAATAGAAAGGTTATTTGTCTGAAAAAATTTTTATCTTCAGCTTTTGACAAATTTTCGCCTCTTCATACCGTTGAAGCAAAAGAGAAGTCTACTCCTTGAATTACATCTTATATCAAAGACTTGATGAAAGAAAGAGAGAAAAAACGTAGATTGGCCAAAAGAACAAAAATAGTATTATTCAAGCTGAATTTCGTAAACTGAGAAACTTAGTTCAAACCAAAATCAGGGATTCATACAATCAATAAGATTACAATTCTATCAAAAACAGGAATAAAAATGAAAACATCTGTTTTCTCTCAAGACTACTTGGAGTTATTCCTCCAAAACACTTGACTCCTGATAACCATTTTTCCCGCAAAGATCTGTACAGGTGGGAATATTTCCTGATGCTTGAAAAGAGGCGGTTATTCGCCCTGTTCCTAAAGTATCTAACCCTACCTCTCCCAAATACTTCCGCTTGATATCCATCCTCTGTGCCTTGTCTAAACCTTTCGAACGCATTACCCATCAGCAACTTACTGCACATACAGGGTGCCATTGAAAAGTATCGAGAGTTTTGTCGTGCCGCCATTTCAAGGCGTCCAAAAAAATCAGGTGGTGGGGGAAAATATGCGTTGGAGCTTACCCTTTCAAACCCGACACTCCGCAGTTCGCTGAAAACAGCGGTTGATTCAGCATCGTCCTGCGCGTGAAGGCTGTTTTGGCGCTTGATTAGGTTTACCGAGTTCCGAAAATGTTACGATCGTTAGAGCAGTGATACGCAATCAAATTTTGCGTTAAACTCGGCAAGACTTTTACTGAGACCCAGGACCTTCTTCAGCTAGCCTATGGAGAGGAAGTTTTGTCCAGAGCACGAATTCACTTTTGGCACAAGGCACCCCAAGAAGGCACGCATGTCGAAATCAAAACTAAAAACAATGCTGATTGTGTTTTTTGACCATCAAGGCATTGTAAACAAAGAATTTATACCACCTGGGACGACTGTGAACTCGGCTTTTTACAAAGAAGTGCTGGTTCGGCTCCGGAATCGCGTCGCTCGGTGTCGGCCGCAGCTTGTTGGCGAGTGGGCGCTTCGTCATGACAACGCACCTGCGCACACAGCATTAATCTTCACCTGTTGCCTGGCCAAAAATGGCATCGCAGTGCTCCCCCACCCCCCTAGAGCCCAGACGTGTCTCCCCCGGACTTCTTTTTTTCCGCTCATCAAAAAAAAGCTAAAGGGAAGACGATTCCAGTCGATTGAGGACATTCAAGAAAGTGTAACTGACGAGCTGAAAGCCATACCGGAAGACGCGTTTAATAAGTGCTATGAGCAGTGGAAGGACCGCTATCGCCGGTGGATCGAAGCCCAAGGAACCTACTTCGAAGAATATTAAGTGTATTTGCAAGAAGATTCAATAAAATTTTTGTTACAACATAAGTCTCGATACTTTTCAATCGCACCCTGTATTGAAACTAACAATTTAATGGACCCATTGCAATCTGGGTTTCGTGTCAGGCATAGTACTCTTACAGCTACACTCACAGTAACTTCTGACCTTAAGCTGGCAATTGATAGAAGGGAAATAACGGTTGTTGTCCTTTTTGACTTTTCCAAGGCGTTTGATACAGTTAACCATAATTTACTATAATAATTTTACCATAATTTTCGTTCTGAAAGAGTAAAAATCAGCAATGGAGAGCGTTCTGATTGTGGAGAGGTTAAGAGTGGTGTCCCTCAAGGTTCCACGCTTGCACCTACTCTATTTAATATTTATACATCTGAACTTGGTAGTGAACTTCGACACTGCAACTATCACAAATATGCTGATGATTTCAAGCTGTATCTCTCCGGGCCTATTATCACTCTCAAGAGCTTACACCAAAAGGTATAGGAGGATATTGATTTGTTGGTGCAGTGGGCCTTGGCAAACGGTCTTACTCTTAACCCTGATAAAACGAAGGCTATAATCATAGGACCGTCTTCCTCTCCTTCACTTGCAACAATTGCAACCTTGCCTCCTCTCTCGATCGATGGGCGTCTTATCCCCTTTGTGGATTCTGTGAAAGATTTAGGCTATGTTCTTAATCGCACTCTTACTTGGAATGTATACGATGCGGATATCTCAAGGAAAACCTTCAGAGTCGTACAACAGCTTAACAGGAATAAAGAATCACTTCCTACTTCAACGCGTATCCTCCTAGTTAAAAGCCTGATCCTTCCTTTTTTTGACTACGGCTGTGTGGTATATGACAATATTACTGATAAGCTAAATGTCAAGCTTGAGCGTACGCTTAATGCTTACATTAGGTTTATCTATAACATCCCCGAAAGTGAACATATTACTCAGTATAGAAAAAGAGCAGGGCTCCTTAATGTTGCCAAACGAAGACAATTTTTTATGGGTAATTTACTTTATAGCCTATTCAGTAATGAAGATCCGCACTATCTTCTCAACCTCTTCCATTTCATTGACAAAGATCAACCAACACATTCCAAACTCCGTGAGAGGAAAGCAGTATTAAAAATTCAGCCACACCGCACGTGTAAAATGCAAAGTTCCTTTGTTATTCGTGGTGCTCGCCTTTGGAACAAACTACCTATAACCATTAGAAATGCACCTTCACAATTTCATTTTCGAAAACTCCTTTTTTATTACTTATTCAACACATTAAATTCTACCCTCGAAATCACACATTGGTAACACTTAAATTCATAATTAAAATATATGTAAGTATGTGTATGAATGCGTATTTACTTTTAAGTAGGTATACTTGCGTATTTATATTTATAATATACTTCTGTTGATAGCCCAGATCCAATTTTTGTACCATAGTTTAGTTGTTTACCTCTGTTAATACCTATTTTTCATTTCAATCGTCAAATCGCTCGACGTCACATTTTAATTGTAATATGTATCACCTGTTCCTTACAGGGCTATTTAGCCCTAGGAACTTGTCATGAATAAATACAAATACAAATTATAATTATAAATTTTCTAACACCACACAACAATGCGAATTGCCTTTCCTAGCTTTTTGATTGCGTTCTGCCGTTTCTGCCAGCCCAATGCCACTTCTCTGTGGAGGCCTGTGGAAAATATTGTCATGAGAGTTGACGGTCGACGTGTGTTAGCGCCTGCTATGCAGTTGACCTAGAATTCAAATAATGGAAGGCAAAAGTGTTAAAATTATAAAGTTTGTTAAAGAAAAATAATTTTCTGATAGTTCTGGGTAAAAAGTAATGATCTTTAAGATTTTTTTTATATTTTGAGTTGAAAATAATTAGCGAAAATCGTAAAATTCACTGCTTTTAGACGTAAATCCCAATGCATTCCTACTAACTACAACAAATTATTATTCATGCGCAATTTAATCAAATAATTATTTGTGTCTTTTTTAAATATCCGAAAAGAAAGTCGTCTAAACTTTATAATATTTTTTATTATATTAGATAATATTTACTTTATTTATTTATTATTTAAATTCATTTCGAATTTTCAAATATTTAAAAAAACGAATTATGTGTTTTAATGAACTTCTTAGAGAGGGAGTAGGTAAAATTAATAAAATAAAATCTAAGTTACAGAGTGAAATATTTTTTTATATATTATATACATAAGTTTTAAGTGAAAGCTAAGTATCGAACATACATATGCTTTCACGGCAACAACAAATTAATAACAATTTTTTAATAGAAAATAATCAATTTTGTATCTAACCATATATACATTTCTTATGCCTCTTAGTATTTGTATATAAGTCTTTTCTTCATAAATAATTTGCATCTAGTATATAAAATATTAAATATTTTAACAGATTCTATTGAAGTTTGGGAGCAGGTTTTTCCTTTTCGTAGGTGGCCTGGCATACGGCGACTGAAGAAAAACTTTGAATCAGCGCAGGTTGCCTTATTTATTATTTTTCAATTAGAAAAGTTGTAGGCTCCGGAAGCTTCGATCATGGTTCCTTAAAGAAATCAATCCCAAAGCTACTGGAACGTGTACGTCATCCGCTTCTGCTCCTTCTGTCCTAGAAGGTAAGCAAGAGCGGGAAATTTACGCGTGATAACATCGGGCAACACTGTTCCTTGGAGTCAGGTCTCTAGCCGCGGATGACCTTACGCGGCAGACAAGGCAGTTGGAGATGAAGGTTTCACCTCTGGATACTTTGTTAGAGCTACCAATCTTTGTACAATTTAAGAGGAACAGTGTTGACGGACCAGATGGAGTGATCCCAGGAGAACAGCCTTTTGCATCCGGTTCGCGATGAAATGAGCCTGATGCTGGCAAGCCGGAATTTGTTGAATTAGCTGATAAATGAAGCTTTCATACCTCCAAGACAGCCGAGTATGAGAATTATAAGATGGATTTTGTAGCCTTGGTACAGCCTACACAGCTCGAAAAGAAGTGCTTGATATTTCGCCCGGTTTTCTCCCTCCTTTGCCGTGATATTACCATCGGCTGGTGCCGAGAATTCAATCACGTAAATGATCTTGTTCTTCAAATCTTGGAGGACAATGTCAAGCTTCGTAGCACTGATACGTTGAGTGGTGGAGAATGAGAAATTCCAGTAGATCTTACACTGATCATTCTACACAACGGACTCGAGTTCCCCCTGGGCGTATGGCAAGACGGGCAATAGATCAACACCATAGAAATGCCGAAGATGGTTATATAACACTTTTAGAGCTGCATTGTGTCTCTCTATGTACGCGTAGCGTGCATATTTAGAGCATCCACTGAGAACATGTCCAAGTGTTTCTGGCTCTTGCTTGCACGCTCGGCAGTTGGTATCGCGTACAGGTACATTCATTATGCGCTCGCGGTAAACTAAGGTGTCTATGACGCCGTCTTGACAGGCAAAAAGAAATCCCTCGGTCTCCGATCTCAATCCAGCAGACTTGAGAAACATGTTGGACAGACCCATCGAGAGCTCTTCTCTACGTATGATGCCGTAGAACTTACCATGAAGGGGTTTGTCAGCATGTTCTCTTAGTAGGAGCGTATTTTCTGCTTCCTGTAAAGGACTTTTGAGCACCAGAGGTGTTAGTGATGCTAGGCCATGTGTAGTGTCGCTGTAATTAAATGGGAGGTCAAGCTCCTCTGCGGCCCTATCTGCTGCATGGTATAGAAACGCCGCATCATTGGCGACTTCATGTTGATGCACGAGCCGCATGAAAGAATCCGTGCTTTTTAGAACTGAGCAGGCGGTAGCCAGAACCGTTCTTCGATGAGGACATTCTAAGCTTAGCAAGCCTCTACCCCCTTTATCGCGAGGGAGATATATTCGAGGTACGGAAGATCTAGGATGAAGACTTCGATGTATTGTCATCATCTTGCGTGTGCTTCGATCAAGTTGTTTTAACTCATCGACGTTCCATTTTACTGCATTTACTGCGGTATTCCAAGATATGTATATGTTTCTCTAATACCAAGATGTTGAATGGTATTTTCGCCTATGAGTTGAACATCCTGATCGTCACGGGATGATGTAGTTTCTAGTCTTCCTTGGTGTAGGCGGACGTAGACACACTTATCCAGTTCGAAGCTCATGCCAATCGCTTTAGAATACCTATTTACCGCATCTACAAGGATGTTAAGGTCCTTTTTTAAGGAAGCAAAGAGTTTAAGGTCGTCCATGTATAAAAGGTGGTTGACTTTATATTCCCTTCTGTTCGGCGGGCCACATAGGTATCCAGAGCTTTTGCCTCGGAGCACAATAGATTGAGGCAAGAGGGAGATGGAGAAAAATATCGGACTTAGAGAGTCTCTTTAAAAGACCCCCCTCTTTTATGTGACAAAGCTTGTAGTCACTTGTCTTTTGTCAGATGTTATGACAAATCTTGTCCACCACAAGAGCATAAGCTCTTTTATGCATCTCACTATTTTTGGATGCACCTCCATGCACTCAAGGAGCTTAATAAGTAGCTCATGGTTCGTGTTATCGAATGCCTTACGGTAATCAATCCAAGCCATGGACAGATTGCATCGATACCTGATCGAGTCCTGGGTAATACACCTGTCTATTAACAGGTTCTCCCTGCAACCTGCCAGCCCTCTCTTGCATCCACGTTGTTCGACTATTACACAGCATACCGGCTCGATAGATGTTAATATCCTCTCTTTGAGGATGCCAGTGAATAGCTTGTAGCTTGTGTTTAAACAAGCTATGGGCCTGTAGTTCTTTGGACTTGACAAATCTCCGGTCTTAGGGATCAATACCGTGCGTCCTTCCACTAGCCACTGCGGGACGGGTTGTTCTCCGTTTAAGAAAGTAGTAAATATACGAGCTAGATGTTGGTGCGTAGAAGTAAACTTCTTCCACCAAAAGTTGTTAATTTTATCTGGCCCTGACGCTGAAAAGTTCTTAGTTCTAGCGATAACTTTCTTCACTTCTTCAGCAGTAATTAGTGGACACTCTTCCTCTGGACCTTGTAACCTTTGCCTTTGGCAAAAGTGACGAAAGAGTGATATATCAGAAGCGTCTTCATTTAGCTGATAAGTATCTCCATATACTTGCTCCCAGAAGACTTGAATCTCTTCTCGACTAGGCGGATTTTTAACTACACATGACGCTTTATTGAACAGACAGGAAGGATTAGTAGAAAAGGTGGAATTTTCCTGAATCTACTTAACTCACCGTTCAAGGCGCTGTTTCGTTGTTGAAAGAGATCTTATTTTTTGCGTGCTTGATGGTCGTCAGTTTACACTTGTTCAGCGTGTGATTTGCTTTCCGCAAGTTTCGAGCAAGTGCCCTAACTTTTGGAGTGAACTTTTTATTTGATGTTATGTAGCTAATCACACACTGAACATTTGATGCATGCCGTCTCGCCATTTCAATTTTGAACTGAAGCTGTGCAATACGCTCGCGTGTCTTACTCAGACGTACCAAAGTAATCTATACTTCTATCGTCGCTAAGCAGGGAGAACGCCTTCTCGTAAACTACACAGTTCAGATTCCAGAGATTAACATCTTTGGGGAGCAAATCGCGGAGAGCAGTATTAGCTTCAGCTAATTTGTCCATCCTGAGGAAAACTTTTTGGTGAATAGATCTCCTACTTCTCATGTTGGCATTATCGGCTATCTGCAAAGGTGGTCTTGCTGGAACGGGTGAAATGTTCGCTGGAGGATGTTGCTCCTCTTCCTGTTGAGAAAGAGCTTCATATCCGTTTTTTCGCAAGAAGGACACCTGATCTCTTAAATACTGAGGCGTTTTATGAGCATATTCCGGGTGCATATTGACCCAGCGGTCATGTAACCTCTTCATGAGTCCTCTCCGCGCCGGCGAGCTTCTTTGCCAACAGCTAAGAAGGTCTCGCGTTTTTCCGGGGCCATTGTCTGATCGTCGCCTCGGTTCGTCCCTATTGCCACTCCCAACTGAACCATGGCCTTCAACCGAGAGAGGCCTATTGTGGGTGGCACTGCACGATACTTGTGTCGTAACCGCATAATTCGTTGCATTGGGGCGTTAGCCCAAAGCAACGCGGCTGACTGCAAGAGCCGGAGCCTCGATTTATAAAATCGAGGAAAATATGCTAATGTTAACTATAAATAATTTTGGAAAAGAACTCGAGGTGAACTTTTGAAAAAAATATTTCGGGTTTTCTTTATTTTAGAATAACTATTTACAGTTTAATGTTTTTCTTTTTATCATCAGGTGAAAGTTGCAATTCTTATTTAATTCTGATGTTGTAAGGCTTATTTTATTCTTCAAGATTCTCTGCAAATCTCATTGGTACGTTTTTATTTAAAAAAATTTATTTCTGAAAACCTATTGTTTACAAAAATAACGATTTTATGAATCCTAAATAAAATTTTTTCAATAAAAACGTACCAATGCGATTTGCAGAGAATCTTTCAAGGATTGAAATAAGCCCTACAGCAATATGATTAAATAAAAGTTGCAACTTTCACCTAAAGTGAGAGAGAGAAAAACATTAAACCCTTAAAACCATTGTGAAATGAACATGGAAAATTGTATTGTCAACAATAATAATGTAATTGTAAACAAGTATAATGAAAATTCCCTTTTCGCCTTAAATCTCAAGTTCAATTTCATGAAAACAGTTATGTCGAAAAGCAAATTTTTTAATGAATTCATTAAAATTAATTAAATTTCATTACAATGTGTATTTTTGGTTCACTTTTTTAAACTTGAAAATTTTAAAAACAGGGTCATTTTAAGCAATTTTAAGCTAGAAATATTAAAAATTGTACGATTACACTTTTGTTATAAATGGAACACTTCTTTGATCAGAAGTTAAAGTATTTTTATTTTAAATTGTTTGAAAGAAAAGCTTAAAAATTTTACGTCAAAATCTTGAAACATCTACACGTTGTTTTACATATTTTCAAATTATGAATTCATTTTTAAATTTTTCAAACCTTGTGAACATCTTTCAAAATGATTCGAATTCTTCCTAAAATTTCGTTTAAATCCGGAAAGATTAAAATATTTCCTTAAAATGTTCCAGATTCATTTTTGACACTTTAGAAATCTTTTTCAACTTTTTCAAATATTCTCTTAAAATTAATTTTCCAAAATAAAAAGTCATTTTCAATTTTCCTAGGAATCTTAAGAAAATGTTTTTAATTCTTTTGAAGCCTTTCACAATTCTTAAAAATCTTCTAAATTTGTTGTCTGAAACATGCACAAATCTATATTTTGTTTTCAATTAGACCGTGGGCTATTTGCACCGAAATTTCGGTACGAATAGCCAAATTTTATCGGTGTAAGTAGACACTTTGTTTAAATTATTCGAAATCATTTCAAATTTTTAATTGAAACTAGATTCAATTTACTTGAATTTTTTCTAGGAATAATAATAGGTGTTCAATATTTATTATACATCAAAATTCAGCAATTTTACTCGCAAATTACATTTTTTTGAAACAGAACAATCAAAATTGTAACGTTCAAAGTTTAGTTTTTTTTGTTTAATTTTGAATATTTGATTTATTAATTAATAAAAGTCTTCGAGTAGGAATATATTGTTTTGAAGTTATTTTACACTTTTAAATCATTAAGAAAGTTTTAATCATCGGTTTACAGTTATTGAACTACTAAGACTTTCCAATTTGAACAGTTTAATCTTCAACGTTAAGATCTGGAAATTCTTACATTTTGAACTGATTTCGAATCGTTTTGTAAAATTAATTATTATTCACTTATTAATCCTCAATGCACAATTCAATTTTAAGAATCATTATTATTTATATTCACAGTTGATCAAATGAAAAGATTTGTTATCCAAACTTTTCGATTTCAAATGCTTCTAATTAAAAAATTTTTAAGTCTTTAAAACTGCATTTTTAAATTCTTTTAATGGAAAATGTACGCTTAAAAATTTTAATCTAAAATAGAAAATGTCTGAGTGAAATATTTTAGAATTACACATTGTGAACTGAATGATATCATAACTGAAACTGATAACAATTCAACTAATTATTTAAAAACCTGTTGAAATCAAACTTGGACAGATTTTTTTCTAAATAATTGAAAAAAATTCCCGGTCACAAATAAATTCACTATCATTTGCAGGTTTTCCCCGGTGTCATAAAATTCCCGATCATTTCCCGGTTTCCCGGTCCAGCGGTAATCCTGAAAATATATTAAGATATCCTTTTTTTATAATCTAAAGTACAAAAACGTTTTTTTGGATTATATTAAATAATGCTCATTATTCAAAGTTAATATTAACCATAAAATAGTATTTTTAAAAAGAGAAAAACTTTACAAATAAAAAGATATATCTATATACTTTATATGTAACACTTACCGTTGCCACAACACTTCCATCAATCAATCAACCTGGGTTGAAGTGCAACGAAAAAAATTGCATCACCAAGCTTCAGTTTGATATAATGTCCCTTAAAATACCTATTTGCCATTGTTTATTAATATTGGGATCATTTGTCACTTTAAAGAATTGGATTTTCTTATCTTTGTCCTGCTCCCGATTACTTTTATATCCAGACTTACAGTAAAAACAAACGCACTTCACCATTTTTTATTAAAAATTTCAAAACCGCCGATATTCTGGAGCAGCGGTAAATAAATGCAGATTTTAACATCTAAAAGCAGTTTTTTCTCAGTTTTCATTCGCTTAGGAAATCGAAAATGTCACAAAGAGCACTTTAAACACTCAAAGATTATTTGACACTGTCATTATATTACTTTAAATATGTTATTAAATTCAATTTTATCATTTTGCCATGCATTTGCAACGAGCATAGGCCAACTGCATAGCTGGCTCCACCACACGGCCACCGTCAACACATAGTACATTTTCATCTCAGAGTTCCAGGGGACTGGTTTCTGCCATAATCAACAAACCTGAGAAAAAAGTTTTTTCACATGACATAACGAATTGTTAAAAAAAAGCTTCACTTGAATCTCAAGACAACTAATAAAAAACTCAATTTCATTTAAATTAAAATAAAATATGCTCCATAAATATTCTGAGATAATTAAACTTTCTAATTTCAAAATCTGACAACTAGCATTACTTTTACAAAAATAATAGATCGTATAAATATGCGAATATATATAATATTACTTATACAATTAACACAATAATTTGTCCTGATACCTTTTTCGAAAAACAAGAGTGCTGACATACTTTATGTGATATTTGTAATCCGATACGATATCTGTCATAGACAAAGAAATTCAAAAATCAACTTCCATCAAACCGTTTAATGAACTAGAGCATAAGTTTTTTTCCCTAAATCGATATTTTATCAGTTTTCTTACAGACACTTTAGTTATCTAATAGTTAACCTTCCGGCAGGCGCATGGCCGCACTGCATGCGGCACAACCAGAATTGTTTGAATTTCGGTGGGAAGAAAAGGGGTAAATGCCTTGAGGGCAAGATGTAATCCTAGTTCACACTATTTTCGATAGATTCGCATGCAGAGGACTCGCCAAAAAAATGTCTGTCAGTCGCATTCCGTCTGTCAAAGTCAGCAGTCGAGATTCGCCGCACGGAGTGGAGCGCGTGCCAAGTCTCGTGCTTACCTCCACAGCACGTAGTGAATTGCGCGTTTATGTTAAATGTTAAGTGTTTATTGCGGTTCCAATGTTTGTAAATAAATTGCGATTTATTCAGGATAATGTTTTTCTTCCAAATAATCCCTTCACAGATGAACAACACGCGCCTTTTGTCGGAATAAATCGATTTTATGATCAGCCGCACGTAGTGCGGCGCGCGTTCGCTCGTGTGATTCCAAAAGGTGCGCTCGCCGGAAGTTTAAACTCTTATTTACAGTATAAAATTTATTTTCAATCGCATGTAAACATGTGAAATTCATCTCTAAGGAATTGCCACTTTTAGGAAACAGATGGCGCCAGGCTGTTTCCGTGGCCTTACTCAATAGGAAAGTCGAATTTTTAACAAAACCATTCACGACTGCATTGAAAACAGAACCGACACATGCGCAGTAGAACTTCAAGTAGAGCCTTGTCATTGGTGAAGAAGTGAGATTCAAGAGAATAGCTAATTATTCTCTGCTCTCTACCAATGAGATGCTCCTCTTCAAGCTGACCGAATAGCCATTCACGACTGTGACTACAACGTTAAATCGAAAATGAATTTTGCAAAATACGAATAAAATGTTAATGAAAAGCCTTCTTTTAAAAAAATGCGTCAAAAGAATCGTGTTTATACCGAAGTATACATGCATATACTTGCACTAAGCTTCTTATGAAAACAAACATCTCGGGTATAAATAAACACGCCTGAAACCCAAAGATCACCTTATGGTTACTCAAGCTACCTTTTAATATAGGAAAGACGAATTTTCAACAAACCCATTCACAACTGCATTAAAAGCAGAACTGACACATGCGCAGTAGAGCTTAAAGTAGAGGCAGCGATCAGCGTCAACATATCAACTTTTTAATATAGGATATATTATACCGCATTATCTTACTTTTAATTAATCATGAAAGCTAATAAATTATTCCATTTTTATGTAAGGATTTGGTAAATAAAAAATGTTGTCGGTGACACTTACCAAGCACAGGATAATGTTTAACGAGCCCCCCAGGTGACTGAGGTGTAACGCTAATGATCGGCACTAGGGGATTAGGCTGATTATGGATGTTAGAGCCAGGCATCAATGAATATTGTTCATTCGTTTCTTCAGACATGGTAATTACTGTGTTGCCTTTGGTATAATGGGTATCCGCAACAATCGTCCCGTGTAAATTTAGATTCGCCAAAGCTCCGTTTACGACAGAATTATTACTGTAATCTATTACTTCGTCTTCTTCGCTATCTTCGCCACTGTTTGGGCACTCATCTGAAAACATCATTAAATTAATTGTGGACATTATATATAACATCCGGAATCAGGATATGTATTTGTGAATTTAGAGGAATTATGTCCTATTCACTGTTGGACGCTACGGCGTGCTTAAATGTTCAATTTCCAACCACAATTTTCATTCCAATCGCAAACAAAATTATGCGTACCGAGTTTTAGCCAAACCAGTTGAAATTTACCCCATCCACACACTACTTTAAGTCTCCCACTGCATTTGCATGGGTACACATGTGCAAGGAAGAAAAAACCCTATAAAATTCAGACTGTAATCTTCTTTCAAAGCTAAAAAAAGGAACTGTACGGTAAAAATTAAAATGTTTTAAATCTGAAATTATGAAAATTTCGAAAATTGTAATTTGTACATAAATTTACACTACTATCTCTATCTGCACTATTCACAAGTAGATCGTTAAACAATTTCGCCATGGAGGCCACAGCAGAATGTTTCTCGTTTCTCCTATATCCATAGGATGACGCGGATCTGCACCTTTAAACCTGTGAATTTTTAGTGATTGATTGTAATCTGAATAAGTTCACCGAATCTGAATATAATTTAGAGTATTTATGTTATTTTTTCGACCAGGGTAATTGAGCTGCCGGATCGAATAAGGGCACATAAAATTATTTCGCCGAGATTGGGAAGGCCCCAGGAGGCTTTCTGAAACATTTTCGAATTTTAATTTTTAAAGACTATATCTAGATGTAGAATTTAATTGCGCATCTTTTTTCTGTAGACGAAAAGTTGTAGTTTTTTAGTTTTCTAGTCAATGCCAAAAAACTGACTTTTTTGGAAAAATCGACTTTAATCTGCATTATGTCCTCGTGGCTTTTTATCATATTCATGGATAAGTGTCTTAGAACTGCCCTCTTCGACGAAAAAGGTGTAGATCTCGAAACCGTCAAGGTACGTGGGTTGGCTTTCGCGGATGACAAGATTGTTATGGCAGAATCCGTCGAAGACTTGCAAAGAATGTTGAATAAACTTAATACAAGCATGAAGAACATGGACCTCAAAATTAACGTGAATAAAACGAAAGTCATGGTGTTTGAGGGAAAAAGTGAGAAAACAATATGCAACATAGTTCGATAGACGGAAAAATAGATGGGGAATTAGATAGGCGCATAAATAAGGGTAAGCAGGTTATCGGTAGAGCAAGGTCCATCCTCACAAATAAAAACATATCAAAAAAAGCTAAAATGGCCATACATAACTCTATTTTCGTACCGACTGTACTATACGGTAGCGAGACATGGACCTGTCAAGAAAAAGACAGGAGTAAAATCAACGCGATCGGCATGAAACCTCTGCGCATAATATGCGGGAAAACACTGATGGACAAAGTACGAAACGAGACAATCCTCGAAGAATGTGGTACAGGGGAGACACTAGTTGACATATGGGAAAGAAATCAGCTAAGGTGGTTCGGACATCTTGAAAGAATGAAAGATGAACGACTGACCAAGCAAGTGTATAAAGGTAAAGTAAATGGCAAAATGCCCAGAGGTAGACCGCCGAAAGAATGGTTAGAATCTGTGAATGAGACACTAATACGAAGAGACATAAGAAGCCATAGAAATACAAGAGCCTGCATGAAAAAATGCATGGACGTGAATGAAGCTAGAGTAGTATGCCAGGACAGAAATATGTGGCAACAAATAGTTTATAAACTGAGTGACAATAGAGTGAATGATACCTGAAACAAAGACCTTGGATACTAATGGGCCCAGGTGGGGAGCCATACATAATAATTTTGTGAGGCTCCTCACTTGGGGTGATCGCTAGAGAGATTGATCAGCAACCTGGGTCGGAGCAGTGTTGCGGAGTGAACGTGTAATTTATATAAATAACACGAGAACTCCAGATCAATCTAAAACATCTATACATAACACCTACATACCCATCCACCCTATACCCATATACCGATCAACCTCATACCTATATACCTATTCCACTACTTTCCAACCGAACAAGTCACGCCTACCCCGGAAGGGAAAAGGCTTAATGGTATAATAATAATAATAATAATCCGTTTTTCACTTCAACTCGTGCCACAGGAGAAAGTTTCTTGTTTCTTCTATATCCACAAGATGACGCGGGTCTCTATCTTTGTATAACCTATGCCTTCGCCTCGCGATCATGCGTAGTCTTCACACTCGCAAAGAACAAAACGCCATTTTCGCCTCTAGTATCGAAATATAGTATTTCTTCACACATACACGCTGAAAAAATTTTGCTCACCAAAGTTGGAGATTTTGCCCATGGCCTTTGCGCAGAGTGCGGGATCGGCCATTTTTATGTCTGTAAACCGTGGAAACTCGAGGGTTTCGCATGTTTTTTTAAAGAAAAATCTGTGTATAACTGCTTTATTACACGGTTTTAGAATTAGCCATTTCCCGCACGCACTACATGCCTCGAAAACTGAACATTCCATGCATGCGTTACAAAAATCTTTTTTAAAACTACTCTTGAACTCAATCACTGAGACACTCTTAATCTTCAATTATTCAAAACATTTATCCCAGTTTATATGTATTTACTATTTCAATTCAACTGAACAACAACAGGCCGATTTATTCTAACAGCACCTCGATGCAGACTCCAGTTTATAGTTTTATTACTAAGAATAAAAATAATACAAAATATGAAGGAAGAAAAAAAAGAAGGTGACCTCTAAATTTATTATCTTCCACACGTTCCCCTCTGTCTTAACATTAGCTAACTCCTCTTCCAGATCTTTCTCCTTTTCCTGTTCTTTCTTCTTACACATCAATCTAAACCCCTTCCTCGTTTCTACGTACTCCTCCCTTCTCGCATTACCCTCTTTCCACTTCTTATACTTTCTCTTCATTTTCCTTTTCATCTTTTTACATTCCCTATCCAACCACGGCTTCACCATTCCTTTCTTCTTCTTTCTAAATACCTTCTTTTGCACACACCCTTTCACCTTCTCTTTCAGATCCTCCCATATCTCTTCCACCGACTCCCCCCCCAAAGTGTACATTTCCGAGCTGCTCCTGATACTTCTCTATCGCCTCCCTCGTCCAGGTCACCCTCTCCCATATCGAGACTTCTTCCCCGCCTTGTCTTCCGCCACCCTCATCTCTTATCCACAGACTTAATGGCTGATGGACTGATTCCACCCTCCCCTCTACTGCGAATTTTTCCGTCTCCTCCCATCCTTGCATATTCATTACCACATAGTCTATCACCGATACCCCCACCTTACTTACATACGTGTATTCTCCCTCTTCGTCCCCATTTGCCATACCATTCGCCACTGCCCACCCTCTATCCTCCATCCAGTCCCTTAGAATCTCCCCCTCCTTCTTTATTATCTTATCCTTCGAATTCCTTTCGAAGTTCTCCTCTTCCCTGTAAAGGCCCCCTTCCCTTCCCATCCTCGCATTAAAATCCCCACCCAGTACCACCATACCCTCCTCTCGTTTGCCTAACAATTCTTCCACCCTTTCTTCAATTCTTTCCATCCCATGCTTATAGTACAATGCCACAAACTTACACGCTCTCCCTCCTATTTTTACTTCCCTCATTTGCACTCCTTCCCTCTCTTCCTCTCCATGAACTTCTTCCTCTAATCCTTCTCTAACCCCCGTTATAATTCCCCCACTAGCCCTTCCTTTTTTCTTCACTCTGACCGCCTCCTGGAGTCTCTTCAAAATTTTTGAATTCATTTAATTAAACCCTACCTAATTTAAAAATGTCTAATACAATGTTCTAAGCAATTGTCCGGGTGTGTGCGTGTAGATGTGCGTGTGGATGTGTGTGTGGATGTGTGGATGTCACGCTTTTTTGTGAACACGATAACTAGAAAACGGTTTCAGATAAATTGATGAAATTTGGAGAGCTTATTTTCGTCACTAATATCTTGAAACTGACCGAAGGATTTCTAAAAATATTTATTGCATTTTTTGTAGCACTCAATAATATTTTAAAAATCGGTTTTTTATAGTACAATTTTTTCATTCGCATAATTCGAAGTTGATGCAAGAATATAAAAGATTCCTTGGTTCGGGACGAATCGATTGACCTATAATATTAATACATTTTATTGAAGAGTAGGGAAGTTATGGTAATTTATATATTTTGAAAATCGGTTTTTTATAGTAGAACTTTTTTCACTAGCATAATTCAGAGTTGATGCCAGAATATAAAAGATTACTTGGTTCGAAATGAATCGATTGACAAGTAATAATAATGCATTTTATCAAAGAGTAGGGAAGTTATGGTAATTTATATATTTTGAAAATCGGTTTTTTATAGTGAAACTTTTTTTATTAACATAATTTAAAGTTGATGCAAAAACAGAAAAGGTGTGTTGATTCGAGTCGAATCGATTGACCTATAATATGAATAAATGTTATTGAAGAGTACGGAAGCTATGGTAATGCATAATATTTGAAAATACGTGTTTGTATAATAAAACTTTTTTCATTAGCATAATTCAGAGTTGATGCAAGAATGTAAAAGATTCCTTGGTTCGGGACGAATCGATTGACCTATAATATTAATACATTTTATTGAAGAGTAGCGAAGTTACGTTAATTTATATATTTTGGAAATCGGTTTTTTATAGTAAAACTTTTTTCACTAGCATAATTGACACGCCGGGAGCTAAAACGTCCCATAGTTTTGTCACGAGCCAAAATGTCAAAAAAATATTCCACGCGTAAAAATGTTCCAAACAAAACTCACGGGCAAAAATGTCGCAAAGGTTTTCAACGCGCAAAATTGGCAAAATAGAAACTCACGGGCATAAACGTCAAAAAAATATTTGACGCGCTAAAATGTCAAAACAAAACTCACGTGCAAAAACGTCAAATAGATTTTCAACGCGCCAAATTGATCTTTTACAATTTTACAAATAAATTCACGGGCTGATCCGTCACGGCACAACTTTCGATCGGCACAATTCTCGTATTATTACTTTGAGTTTTTTCTAATTTGATGTTATTAATTTTCAAACAAAATTCTCAGAAAATCGAGTAAAACTACACTTTGTATAATAAGAAATGCCGATCTTTCTTTATGATTTCTAACCGTTTCTTTTGATAGCTGTAATTAGAAATCGTTGCAATTTAAAAAATTCAACCGTTAAAAAAACTTGTAGCTCAAAACCAAGAAAAATTTTAGTCCAGATTACTGATGAAGAAAAAACATCAAAACTTGATGAAATTTTTATATAGATGAGTTTGTACTTCTATTTCATATCAAAACTTAAGTTAATTCATACAAATTTTAACTTCACGAAATCGTACGATAGTCTTCACTTGAAAATATAGAAAAAGTATTATACTGTCCATCAGAGTTTTTTGTTCAAAACTTTTTCCTATATTTTGAATGAATTTTCTGTCGTTCTTAGCACAAATTTTGCAACTTCATAGGACTTGAAATCGAGAAAATCAAGAAAAAGTGTTTTATCTTGGAACCAATACAGCATTGTAATCAAGAAAGTGAAAAGAAAATTCATTCAAAAACGTAGAAAAATGCAGAAATAATTCTAGATTCGAGTGATGCATTAGAAATCATAAAAATATACCATACCATTATACCATTAAGCCATTTCCCTTTCGGGGTAGGCGTGACAATACCCGATTCGGCTAGTGCTTCTAGATGGATTATTTACTACTAGTACTACTAGTGTGGGCTCACCACACCCACGACGGGCCAGCAGCACGCAGTATTCCAGAACGATCACCCATCCACGTACTAACCGCGCCCAACACTGCCTAACTTCAGTGATCTTACGAGAACTGGTGTTTTCGGCGTGGTATCGCCGATGGCGATAATAATAATAATAACTGTTTGATAATAATAATATTTTTTGACTTTCATCATTATTATCATTTGACAATTCTTGTAGGGAACATACTTCTGTTTTTAATGTGGAAAAATACAGAATTTCTTTTAGAATCGCATGACGTAAAATAGTACATTGTGCATCTAAGGGCAAAAATAGTCTATTTTTGTCCTGAGGTGCACAAAGTGCTTTTTGACTCGAAAACATTCAACAAAAAATGTACTGTTAATAAGGTTCTTGCTCTAGATAGCAGTTTCTCATACAATAAATTGCTGTCAAGAGTTTCATAACGACATTTCAGAAAAATTTCAATCATTAAATTGTTTAAATTCAAAAAATTGTGTTCTATATTCAGGAATTTAAATCACTCTCCCCTGTTTCACATAGTGAAGATCAAACAAATAGACAATTGTCTTCTTGTTACACATTCGGAAAAATCGTATAAAAAGGACAATCGTTTGCGAAATTCAAATCATCATAATTTGTGTGATGTTGAACTGTTGTATTTCAAACTTTCATTGATTTGTTATAAATTAAAACCAACTGGTTTTATTTGAAAATGAAAATAAAATTTTGAACCGATTTCTTGTCAACAAAATCAATGGAAAAAAGTTTGTACATTATTTTTTTGAATTTTTTTTATTGCTTCTCCAAAAATCTACAACATAGGTCTTAAAATGTATATTTCTCGTCACTGTTGAAAATTGCAGATATTTCCGGGCCCTCAGATTTTTTGGACGAAAGTGATTCTGGTTCAGAAGATGAAGGGTTTCGTTTCGATAAAGAGAATGAAAGTACGATTTCTGTATTTCTGTATTATCGTAAAAAAACTTGAATTTTGGTTTTATCTTGCTTCTAACTTATTTATTTCAGCTCCATTACAAAATGGGGAAAGACCTTCTCGAAAAAGAAAAATAAAACCTTATTTGCACAAGAAAATTTTGGCGAAAGAAAGGGTGGAACGTGGTCAAGAGCGTGTAACAAAAAGTGGAACGACAATACCCGCCAAAATTTTTCAAGGTCAAACTCTGTGCCCATGCGAACCTAATTGCTCGACGAAAATCAATATGACCCGTCAAGAGGAAAAATTTCGAAGTTATTATCAAGATTTGAGCAAGGCCCAGAAAACTTTGATCATTCGCGCAGGTCTAAGGAAGAATTTTGTGACCTCCAGGAAATATAAATTCATGCCAATCCTTCCACAAAGAAATCGAGATCATACTTTCGAATATTTCCTTACTGATGACAAGGGGATCGCACGTAAAGTATGGAGGACTTTCTTCTTGGGCTGTTACCAAATAACCCCTCAGACAGTGTACCGATCTGAAAAATCAGCGATCGCGAATCCCAGCGCTGCCGAAAAACGCGGAAAAAGTGCAGCAGTAAACAGAATCGGCGATGAAGCAAGAAAGCACGTCAAGAATTTCATCAATCGTTTTCCCAAATACGAGTCGCATTATGGCCGATCATCTTCATCGAAGAACTATCTCAACCCAAACATGAATTTGGCTAAAATGTACAGAATGTACCGCATCGAGATAAAAAAAGATGGAATGGAGCCGGTTTCCGAAACAATATTCAGGAACATCTTCAATCACGATTTCAATCTGAGCTTCAAAAAACGTCACTCGGACATACGCAAAACTTGCGATTCAATCAAGGTCAATTTGGAGGAAAAAGATTTATCTGCCGAAGACAGGAAGAAATTCGAAGAGTTGCAGAGCGATCATCAAGCGTTAAAAAGCAAAATAGCTGGCCAGTTCAAGCGCGACATCCAAAACGAATCAGATGACACCATGTTCCTGACATTCGATTTACAAAAGGTTCTGGAAACTCCTTCTTTGACAACGAACATCGCATTCTACAAATGCAACTGTCAACGTACAATTTATGCATTGCCGATGAAGTACAGCAAAAAGGTATCTAAATTTTTTTACTAGCAGGTCAAAGAGTATGCGGATACCTAGAGTTCTTAAATGACCAAGAATTTATGTTGAGCAAATGCTCTTGATAATATGATCAGCATTTAAGATTGAACGGAGTATTTATAGAGCATTTAAGATAATTTAAAGCATTTATTGTTAAACAAATATATGTCATAATCAATACATATAGATTTACAAAAACATTCTAGTGAAATAAACATGTCCTTTTTTTAATACAGAGTCAGGAAATTTCCGACAAATTAGAGTTGAAATTAATTTCATTATTATGGATAAAAATCGCAAATATTTGGTTAAAAATTGATCAGTTTTGCTTGAGGATTCGAATCATTTTGTGGCTGAAATATAATTCATCACGTTTCTCGTCGAGAATTCATCTTATTTTGGTAGAAAATTCAACTACTTAGTTTCGTTTGTTAAAAATTCAGTTATTTTGTTGAAAAATATGTTTTCTAGATGATAAAATATTTGGTTCAAAATTTGTCTTCTTAAATTGAGAATTCAAATATTTGGTTTAAAATTCCTGTATTTGATTGGAAATTCGGATTTTGAGGGAGAATTTTTAATCTTCTTGGTGACTAATTCATCGTTTTGATTGGAAATTCCTTTCAAAAAAAAAATGACTACCTGAAAATTACCCTATTTTATTTTTGGTGGAAAATTTATCTTTTTAGTTTCAAATTTATGTAATCGGTTAAAAATTAATTTTTTGTAGTTGAAAATTCACTTTAACTATCCAATTTTTTGTGGACAATTTACCTTTTTTGTTAGAAATGTAGTCTTTTTCATTAAGAAATTATCTTTTTTGTAAAAAATTCAACTATTCTATTTTTTGTTAAGAATTCATTTCTCTCACTGAAAAAAAAACTATTCAGTTAAAAATTAGTTTTTTTTGTGGATGGAAAATTCATCTTTTGGATTGAAAAATCCACCATTTGCTCAAAATTTAATTTTTTACTGACTGCAAATTGAAATATTATATTTTTGATTTGTAAATTGATCTTTTTTAGTTTAAAATTGAATTATTTTATTGAGGATTCATTTTTTTTTTTTTTTGAAAATCGATTATTTCAACTAAGAATTTTATTCTTTTATTTATGGTTGGAAAATAATTTTTTTATACAAAAAATATTCTGTTGAAAATTCGTTTCTTTTTTTGTTGAACATTTATTTTTCTGATATTTTAACTCTTATAATTTTGGTTGAAAATTGATTTTTTTATATGGAAATTCATGTACTTAGTTGAAAATGAGTATTTTTTGGGGAAAAGAATTAATCTTTTGGGTCAAAAATTCAAATAACTTTCAGTTAAAAATTCATTTCTTTGGTTGAAAAATTTTTGTTGACTTGGAATCATAGCTAAAATGTATTTTAAATATATTTAGAAACAAAATTTAGCACCCTTTTCAGTTTCAAGCGACGCATTTTTCCGCGAAATTTAAACAATATAATTATTATTAATAATGATAGAAAATACGATTTTTTCAATCCAGATTCAAAATGCTCATAAATGCTCATGAAATTCTCAAAGCACATACAGTTCGAGCATATTCTCGAGCATATTCTCATGCTCGTGAGAATTTTAACGAGCACTTAAACTCTTTGGAACACTACGGATACCAGAAATCAATACCCAAATCTGGAATACAAGAAAACGTTGGGTCTCTCGAAAAAGCTCAAGTCCTTTTGAAATAGAGTTACTGGGAAAACTAAAAATCCCTCAACTTCTCAGGATCGATTTTTTGAAATGACTCGATAATTTTCCGGTGACCCGATTTTTTCGGGTACTCGAAACTTCAAGGTTTCCCTGCTATACCCGAAAAAAAAACCCGAACCCGATCCAAACCCGAAAAGTCGGGAACCCGCACACCCTTAATCCTGATATAATAATCATCGATTCATACCCTTCATTTTTGTTGTAGAAGATTCTAAAAATACATTGAAAAGATTAAATATTTGTTGGCAGAACTAAAATTAAAAAAAAAATGGAAACCATGACAATTATCAACATTTTCTTATAGCTTATATGTACATCTGGTCGGAAAATGTTGCTGGAAGAGGAGCACAAGAGATCGCTTCTTGTTGGCTTCGAGTAGCGTCGATTTGATGGAACAGAAATTTTTTTTATCTGGGCATAGCTATAATAGCTGTGATAGATATTTCGGATTGATTGGGAAAG
This sequence comes from Andricus quercusramuli, assembly GCA_932178445.1. Lineage (NCBI taxonomy): Eukaryota > Metazoa > Arthropoda > Insecta > Hymenoptera > Cynipidae > Andricus > Andricus quercusramuli. Next base: position 200,459 of record CAKNXH010062075.1, read on the forward strand.
AGCGGAGACTGCATGAGATCATCACTGACCCGGATCATTGTATAGAGATTATCAAAAAATACACAGATCCAGAATTTGAGATCACTAAAATGCAAACCACAGACTTTGTGTCATCACAGGAGTTGCAAGAACTAATCGTTAATGAAAAGGTCGACGTGCACAATAAAAAAATCCACTGGTTCAAAATCAGATCCACCAAACTCGATCGAGAGAGACCATTTGTTCTTTATATGATATACGACGACGAACAGATCCGTAAGGTGGACATTGCGAAAAGAACGATTTCTGAGACAAATTTCAAAAATGTTCAATTATCGCCTCTTTATCCGAATGGAAATACCATCACAGTCCAAAAGTATAACGATCTCATGCAATTGATTCAATATATCGATCCCAAATATCAATCATTTTATCGCAATTTGAGAACAAACAACTTAGCTCAAGATTATGATTTAGCTAGTGCGGATAGCGATAACGAGTAATTATAACATTCGATTCCAATTTTTTTCTTGGTGAGCTATTTTTGGTGTAGAAAACATAGGTAATAGTTTGAATTTTTCATAAAATGTGTTCATCTTACTTTCGTATTCATGTCTGTGAATAAATGGAATTTTACTCGAAGAAAAGTTTTTTTTTTCCAATGAACAAGATGACATAATTTTCAAAAAGGATTTAAAGACTTGGACTTCTATATTTGGTTTTTGAAACTTAAGACATTTTAAAAAAGATCATTAATTTGAAATATACATTTATAATTCAACGGCGATACCACGCTGAAAACACCAGTTCTCGTAAGATCACTGAAGTTAAGCAGTGATGGGCGCGGTTAGTACTTGGATGGGTGACCGTTCGGGAATACTGCGTGCTGTTGGCCCGTCGTGGGTGTGGTGAGCCCACACTTGTAGTTATTTACTACAAGAAACTATCCACCTAGAAACACTACCCGAATCGGATATTGTTACGCCTACCCCGAAAGGGAAATGGCTTAGTGGTATAAAAAAAAATATTTTTTTTTATTCAAAGTTGGAACATTATTGCAAAAGTAAATTTGGTGGACATGTCAAACACTTCTAAAGAAAGAAAAAAAAACAAATATGATACAAGAACAATAAAGTTAAATAAAATTTCTCTGTTAACATTCCTCATGAAGTTATAAGAGAAGATTTCTATTATATAGCAGTTATAAAATGATAAAATTACATCACTTATATGTATTATATTGAAATGGAAATGAGTGATTCCAATCTTTCCAAAATGTCGCTATGAAACACATGACAGGAATTTCTTGTATGAAAAACTGATGTCTGAAGCAAGAACTATGTCAATAGTACATTTTGTGTTTCGCTCGCAAGTTTGAGCGCGCCTAGGGCGCGCGGTTGTTGTATCTCGCGCTTCACGCTCAATAATATATTAAACTCGCACTTCGCGCTCGGCATTCATTGGCTTTTAGATTAAAAAATAAGATTATTTACTCAAGGCTCTATCCGCCTTAAGGAAGACGTTCTCATTGAAATACCTGCACACTTTCTCAAAGTCCAAAGAAAAACGCCTAATTGCTTAAGAAAAAGTTTTTGTTTAACTTACTGAAAATGCTACCAAACAATCGAAAATTCCATTTGGGTCCAAACAGTGTTTGTTTCATCCATAGACAACTATATTTGAAAAAATAGTATGAACAGAATATGTTCATTTTTTAATACGAACAATTTTGCTTATGAACATTTTTTTTCTTATCTTGTATAGTTTTTCCGAAGAATGGAGTTTTTTATTTTTAATAGTATTTTTCACATATAAAACAAAAAATATGTAACTTACCAAAAAATGGTATTAACAACATATAAACAATTTTGCTTCTTAACATTTTTTCGTATCTTGTATAGTTTTGCCGAAAAATGGTATTATTTATTTTTAATAGAATTTTTTACGAATAAAACGGAAAATATGTAACTTATCAAAAAATTTTTCCAACAAAATTTGTTTATCTTTTTGATATGAACAATTTTACTCTCAGAAATTTTTTTCATATCTCGTATAGTTATGGTGGAAAATGGAATTTTTTATTTTTTTAAATAATATTTTCGATGAATAAAACCAGAACCAATGGTAAAAAATGGCTGGTTAACGAACTTGTTCTTCCTTCTTACGCCTTAAAAACGTATGACAAAGCTCTCTCCAATCTGATCAGTCTTTCGAAATTTATCGTGCCTTTAGACTACAGACAGACAGCAGGCTACAGACAGACCGACAACTTTGTAAAAATCATTTTTTCTGACTCAGGGGGTCTCAAAACGTGGAGATTTGATGAGAACGGACTATGTCAAATTTTAAATAAAACCAATACCTTCTCATTGAATGAGGATGTAAAATAGTATATTATGCACCTAGGGGGAGAAGAGGTGCTTTTTCCACGAGTACTGAAAACATACACGAGTCAAAAAAGTGCCTCTCCCCCTTGGCGCATACGATATTTTTTATAACAAATGGATGATTTCAGACATTTCTCAAAATACAGTCATGATTTCAGTCCATATTAGATTTTGTATAATGAAGCATGAAATTAATGTGAACCTAATCTACGGTAATTTTAGAGGTGATTTATGGTAACTTATCATAGATTACCCAAAATTCATTTTAAAAAATTTCCATTAATTACCAGAAATTTATGAAAAATTTCGGTAATTAATGGTAATTTTACAGGTAAATATGGTAACTAACCCAAAATTAATTTTCAAAGTTTCCATAAACTTCCGGAAATTTATGAAAAATTTCCATAAAATTCCGGAAATTTATGAACATTTTTGGTAAATCATGGTACTTTTACAGGTAAATATGGTAACCTACCATGGAATACCCAACATTCATTTTTAAAAATTTCCATAAATTTCCGGACATTTATGAAAAATTTCGATCATTTGTGGTGATTTTACAGGTAAATATGGTAACTCACCCAAAATTCATTTTCAAAAATTTCCATAAATTTCCGGAAATTTACGGAAAATTTCAGTAATTCATGTTCATTTTACAGGTAAATATGGTAACTTACCATGGAATACCCAAAATTCATTTAAAATAATTTCCATGAATTTCCGGAAATTTGTGAAAAATTTCAGTGATTTATGGTAATTTTACAGGTATATATGGTAACTTACGCAAAATTCATTAAAAAAAATTTCCATAAATTTCCGGAAATTTATGAAAAATTTCGCTAATGTATGGTAATTTTACAGGTAAATATGTTAACTTACTTTGGAATACCCAAAATTCATTTTTAAAAATTTCCATAAATTTCCGGAAATTTATGAAAAATTTCCGTAATTTATGGTAATTTTACAGGTATATATAATAACTTTCCATAAATAACCGCAAAATTCTATTATCTGCAACCAAAATTTCCTCTCAGTTTTTACCGTGATTGGGCTGATAATCATAAAATGCGAGCTCATAAATGCATAATTTTCATTATTCATCTTTGACGTCACTTTTCAGTCCCTAGGGTGTAAAAAGTACTTTTACTCTCTAGGGAGTAAAAAGTAGAGCTTTAGCCCCGCTTCATGGGCGTCGAAAAGAGGTGAATTCATGCATGTGTCATAAAAAAAGTATTTTCTCTACAAGAATGGACAAACCATGATATGTGACGTGCGCCGAAGAAAGGGGGCTTACTCTAAAAAAATCGAAATCGAGATTTTTACACCTTTCGATAGTTTTTGAGTTACTCTTTTTAATGAAACCATCGAAAAAAAAATCGAACGTTATTATTGCTAATAATTGAGTTGTTAGGTAACGGAGAAATCAGGCTTTCGCTCGACAGCACGAGATCCCGTTAAACACCTCCCACCACTCACCACTACATCTCCGCGTCTCATCTATACCCGTCCGTGAGCCGCGTCTACGACCTATCTCTTTCCTCGTGAGAATGAAGTAGTAAGTCGAGAGGGAAGATTTCTTGAGTCTTCCTTCTCTTCTCAAAGTCGCGTCTATCGGGTTGACTTTGACCACTCGCCCTGAAAAATCATACTTTCCAGATTAAGCCCCCTTTCTTCGGCGCACGTCACATATGATGAAAGTCAAACCATTTTTTTTTTTTTTTTTCTGAAAAGGAGAATTGTAAATGCTTTATGCACTGACCACATTCGAACTTTAGGGGCCGTGAGCCCTAAAGGATCGAAGGTGAGTGTGGGATTCGACCTAAAAAAAAACGGCAATACCCACTAACGAACTCCTTTGTACCTATCAACCCATGTTCCCGGAACCGCTTTCGCATTAATTCAGGAACATGGGATTAAGGCCATTTCGCCGTGCCTCGGCGCTCGTCTGCTTTTGCCAACTTGGACTTCTTCTTCTTCATCTCTTGCTTTACCCATCTAGGGGTTTTTTTCTGGCAGTAGCCGGCGGGCGGGGTGTTGCCAGATCCTGGCACTCCGACGCCTTATGGCCCTCTTCGAAGCATCTCCTGCAGCATTTGCTACGATCTTCTGCAGCGCACTCTAGGGCAACGTGCCCTAGAGTGTGACACCTGTAGCACCGGACTTCGCGGCGCTATGTGGTTTTACCCTGCAGTTCACCCAACCCACCTTCAGTCGGGCAAGGTTCTCCATTTTGGCAGCAGCGGCCGCATCCAGCTCCACGAAAGCTAGCATGCAGCCTCTCTTGCTCGTTTTCGTAAGGCTGACCTTAGGTGGAGAGCCAAGCTGCTCTCCCAGGGCCGGCCTCACCGCTGCTTCCACATAAGCAGCCTCCGTGGTCTCGGCTAAGTCGTAGACCACGACCTGCGCCTTCGGAACGAGGTATCGAACACACCCGCCTTGTCCGAGGGCCTCCGAGATGGCATCACCAAAGTGCCGCTGCTCCTCCGCCTTGGCACCCACCTCAAAGAGGATGTCGCATGTCCTCGTCTGTCTGATGGACCTGACATTTACGCCATGCTCCTCAGGTTTCACCTTCTTCTGGATTTCCCTCAGGACATCCGCATATTTCATCCCCGGGGCTGGCGTGATGGTCACGGCCTCCCGGGGGATTCTCCTTTTCTTCTTCTTCTTTTTCTTCGGAGATCCTTGTTCCTTATCGGGCACAGTGTCCCTTTTAGGTACCATCTCCTTCGCAGTCTTCTTGTTTTCCAGTGCCCTGTCCTTCTTACTCCTCCTCCTACCAACCTTAGACCATGCGACGCCTTCGTGGGTCCTGGTCTTTTTCAAGGCTGGCTTTTCAATTCCAGATCCGCTGGGTGGGCTCAGGGTCGTTTCCCTCTCCCGCTTACGCGTATCCTTCTCTTCGTCCGACGGTTTCTGTGGCTCCGTCTGTGTGCTGACGGAACCCGTTGTCTCCTTGAAGGTGGAGCTCAATATAGACTTCTCTTTGAGCTTCTCGCCTATTTTCTCCCTGACTACCTTATTTACACTCTCCTCATAATATCCAAATTGCCGATTTAAGACTCTAACCTTATAACCGGCTGCGTTCATGGCCCTTTGAGCATCCTCCACTTCTTCTATCAAATCTGGATACGTGTCCTTCCTTGATTCGCAGATCTCCAGTATTTTTTTAAGGCACAGCCGTACCTTTCGGTGCTCCAATTTCAGCGCATCCTGCGATTCTGCGAAATACTTCTTCATCATTAAGCTCGCCATGTTCCTCAACGTTGAAGCAGTTGCTGAGGGTCAGCTCCTCTTCAACGTTTTTATCCTCGCTCCCTCTCCGTTTTCCGTACTTAAAAGCCATAGTAAAGTATTCATCAGCGCATCGTGCGTGGAGGAGCGGGCCGAAATAGCTGGGAACGGGTATACCCTCGGACCTAAGTCCTACCCCAGTACTCTGGGGCCCAGCCTTCGTTTAACCGGTCCCGGAATACACGGACGGACCGGACTCGCCCGGAGCACTGCAGGTTCCGATCCCTGCAGCCACCACACGCATTCCCCGATCTAGGCCCGAAGGGGCTGGCCTCAGATGTCCGGTCACAGCTCACACCTCGGCAGAGCAAGCTCACAGCAGCCCCTAGACCATGACGGCGGAAAGATCGAACATGGTTTCGGAGCACTCCCAGTGAGCTGCGACCGTCACCAATCGTGTGTTTGGTCCGCGGGGCCTATTTTATTTCAGCCCTACCCTCTGCTTCCAGCGAGCATTCCCCTATCCGCCACCTGGGGACGCGGCAAGTAGGGGTAACACCTCCCATTCCCCGCAGACAACTGCAGAAGTCCTTGGTAAAGTCAAACAATAGTACTAATAATATAGAATAAAATAATAATAATATTACTATAAAAACTGTAAAGACAAACTACAAACTACACCATGCTTCTGTTTTTGTACCTACAACATCAGCGCTGAAGATTTCAGACATCGTATTATATTAACTTCTAACATCCTTATAAATCAGTCACTTGACTTAGTCCGTGACTATGATGAAAAACCGGGTTCACCCGAGAACAAGATTGTAAAAAAAAAACCATGGTAGCTCTAAGAAAGCATCCAGAGGCGACTGTTGTCACCTTCAACACTCACGGCCGCTGTGAAAGGATAAAAACTGTAAAGACAAACTGCAAAATACACCATGCTTCTAATTCTGTACCTACAACATCAGCGCTGAAGATTTCAGACATTGTATTATATAAAGTTCTAACAACCTTATACATCAGTCATTTGACTTAGTCCGTGAATATGATGAAAAACCGGGTTCACCCGAGAACAAGATTGTAAAAAAAAATAATATTACTATTAAAAATAGTAACATAAAATCATCAAGTTTTAATTATTTTTCTTTATTGGTAATCTGGACTAAAAATTTTCTTTGTTTTGAGCTATAAATTTTTTTTGACGGTTGAATTTTTCAAATTGCAACGATTTCTAATTAAAGCTATCAAAAACGACGGTTAGAAATCATAAAGAAAGATCGGCATTTCTTATTATACAAAGTGTATTTTTACTCGATTTTCTGAAAATTGTGTTTGAAAATTAATAACATAAAATTAGAAAGAACTCAAAGTAATAAAACAATTCTGCTGATCGAAAGTTGTGCCGTGACGGATCAGCCCGTGAATTTATTTGTAAAATTGTAAAAGATCAATTTGGCGCGTTGAAAATCTATTTGACGTTTCTGCACGTGCGTTTTATTTTTGACATTTTCGCGCGTCAAATCTTTTTTTGACGTTTATGCCCATGAGTTTCTGTTTTGCCAATTTTGCGCGTTGAAAACCTTTGTGACATTTTTGCCCGTGAGTTTTGTTTGGAACATTTTTACGCACGGAATATTTTTTTGACATTTTTGCTCGTGACAAAACTATAGGACGTTTTAGCTCCCGGCGTGTCAATTCAGAGTTGATGCAAGAATATGAAAGATTCCTTGGTTCGAAATGAATTGATTGACCTTTAATAATAGTGCATTTTATCAAATTGTAGGGAAGTTATGGTAATTTATATATTTTGAATATCGGTTTTTTATAGTAAAACTTTTTTAATTAACATAATTCAAAGTTGATGCAAGAACAGAAAAGATGTGTTGATTCGAGAAGAATCGATTGACCTATGATATTAATACATTTTATTGAAGAGTATGGAAATTTTTAAATTGCATAATATTTGAAAATCGGTTTTTTATAGTGAAACTTTTTTCATTCACATAATTCAAAGTTGATGCAAGAACATAAAAAATTTGTTGATTCGAGACGAATCGATTGATCTATAATAATAATAATACACTTTATTGAAGATTAGGGAAGTTCTGCTCATTTATAATATCTGAATCATGAGTTTCAAACAGAAAAACTTTTTTCATCGACATAATTTAAAGTTGATGCATGAATAGAAAAGACTTTTTGATCATAAATTTTCAAATAGAGTAATATTATGACAATTTTTGTGAAGAAATCATGAAGCTGGGAAAGGGATAGGGTGCGACAGAACTCTTCCTTTCCCTTTTCCAGCTCAAAAAATTATTATTTCGAACTGAAGATTTGATTTGTCTGATTTGTATTTGTATTTAAAACATTTTTTGTATTATTTTGTAACTTTGTTTTTTTTTGTTGTAAATTTCTATTTTTAAATTGAGCAAAATGAATACTTTGGTTTGTCTATTATTGAAAAAAATAACTAATGCTTCCTCTATGAGGAAGCAAATACATTTGTTAACGGGAAGCAAAATGCTCGTGAAATGAGCACAAACAAAGTGGAAACACTCGAGATCGAATTCACAGCTAGTTTTTTTAATTGAAGAGCGATAAATTTCCAAGAGCACCTTCGTCAGAGATTCTTGCATTTTGATGTATTTATTTATCATATGTTTACTCGAAGTATGAGAAAATAGAGATTTCTCACAAAATCATTATTTACTTATCCATAGCGTTTTTCATACAATGAAAATCATCCTAAATCGACGCAAGAGTACTCCCAGTATGCAAATAATTTTTTGATTACTGTCTGTTTTAATTGTTATAAACAAAAGACATTAACAAACAGCCACTTAGTGTAATTTTTGTTTGAAAAAATTTGTTTTCGGATGAACATTCTTTAAATTATAGTGAGAGTGACCGTTAGTCACAAGTTTTATGAAACACCAACAATTGTATATGTTGTAAACATATTAATATTATTAGTAATAATATTACGATTCGAAGGTATTTAACAACACTGAAAAAAGTGGATTGTTAGAAGAACTCTTTAAACCAGTAGTTCTAACTACTTGTAATTGATGCGCAGTTTTCTGTCGGTGAATTTTGTTAAAATTACTATTTTGTGTTCAGGTTTGTTGAACCAGCTTTTTAAAAAAGTAGGATGAACAATTACAAATAGTAGGATGCACAGCACCACTTGGTAACCGTCCAGACTCAGCGAGAAGAAGAGTTAGTATTTCGTTTAGTGAGCCTTTCTTCTGTGAAAAGTAACTTTGCCGATTTCGCATTGTAGCGTATTTATGTATATGTATATATGCACTGTACGCATTCTGTACACGATTTATGATTGGATTAGCTCGAAACTTTCCACAACAAAAATGATGTAAAATGTCGATCGATTTGAAAAAAGAAAAAAATTATTTCATATATGATTACTGCACTTCATTTGCTTTTGATCTCACTCGCAGTTACTATTAGTCTGAAAGATGTGATATTTATTAGGTTCTATCCTAAGTTTCCGAATTATACATTATCCCAGATGTAAAAAAAGAGAATTTTATTCTTCTTATAAATCACACAGTAAGTATATTATTAGTAATTTATGTGTATTATTATAAAATCTTTAAAATTAAAATATTTTAAACGTAAATATTTTGTATCGTAATAATATATCAAACGTACAATCGAAATCACTATATATAATATATATATACTTACTACTTACTACTATATATACTTACGATATATATATATTGCAACCAGCGGCTTTTGGCCGGGTTAATTATTATTGTGAATTCAATTACTCAACAATAATTGCGACCCCTGGCTTAAGGCCAGGTTAACTTTTATAGTTAATCTAATTAATTAATCATAATTTCAAGTCTTAAAGATGTAAGAAAAGGGGCTTCTATTGTAGAAAAGACAAAATTCTATTTCCCTTCACATTACATCTTTTTATTCATTAATCCCTGACTAAACTATTTATACAGCAGGTTTCTAGTCCCTAGTCTATCTTACAAGAAACTACGAACCCTAAAAATTCAAGCGTGAATGCACGGATTTCTCGCTAGAAATGGTGCGTTGGAAAATTACATCTATAAAAAGAAATTCTATGCAAGCTGTACTTCGGGCAGTTGCTAGTGAATGCAATTATAAGCTAATAGATCGCTAGACTAGAGAGCTCAACGGGCTCTTTAAAAATACGAAGTAATTCTAATAAAATGCTCTGTAGCAATACTAAAGAGATTACGTACAAGATTATGACACAGCTTATGACACAGATTATGACACATTCTTATGAGAGTTTATACACAAATAATCCTAAATCACGTTATCGTGGCGTTAAAAAGAAAGTAAAATGGATATAAAATAATCAGACGAAATTATAAAACTAGTGGGAACAATTATAGCGAGACTAACGGTTCTCGATCCTAAGAATATAAGTTGAACACGCAAAAGTATACAAGATTGCAGTTTATTCATTATACCGAAAGAATAACTGCCGTTTTTCCAAAATAAGCTATCGCACTTTATTTTGGCCTACAATTTACAGGTCAATGACCAGAAAAGGTGATTGCTTTTCCGTAAAAGCAAGGATTCACTCGGTACAGACAGATATGACTCTCTTGATGCCAAGCCTCAGACAATAAACCTCAGATAATACCTCTAATAATTATGATTTTATTATTAACAGGGATTATCCTTAATTTAGTCACTTTAGCATCAAAATATCGCACCAGGCTTTATGACCTATCGCTCAGGCCTCTTGGTCCTCGAGATGCGAGGGAGTCGCTCGGCCACGTTCGCGTCCCTTCGCAGCTGAGGAATGTCGGACCGCAGGTATCCCTCTATTGTTCTCAACTTGGGGGCGGAAGTGAGAAAGCGAGCGTCTCTGAACGATGCTTGATTTTCAGATAAAATCTCTGAATTTACGAAGTTATATTTTCCAAGATTTTAGCGCCGAAGTTTTAGAAACATGAAAATGTTAAATAGCCTCAAACTAGACTAGCATTTGGAAATATGGACAGGGTCCACCGGTACAACCAGGTTCTCTCTCGAAATCGCAAATGCCTGTAAAGGAGTATTAACCGACGCGTTCAGATGATACCTGATAATATGGACAGGTTCCCCCGGTACAACCAGGTTCGCTCTCGAAGATGCAGGTATAAATCAAGTAAGATATTCCTCACTAGGAATTACGGATAAACGCGCTCAGTTGATCCCTGATAATTTGGACAGTGTCCCACGGTACAACCAGGTTCGCTCTCGAGAATGCAAGGATTAACTGAGATATATTTTCGCACGAGAAAACAAAGAAAACACAAAAATAAAGCACAATAAATTCGCCAAAATGCACAAATACACAAATGGGGCACAAATCAGGCTCAAATGAGGCTCAGATATGGCAATCGCTCAGAGTCGCTTGGAATATCGCTTTGGCTAGCACAGCTAGAGACGCAATCGAAAAATGCCTGAAATCCTCGGTTAGACCGAATATTTCAAGGCAGGCAGTAGTGCAGCATTGAAAGGTTTCCCCTTCTGTCCGCACCACTAAAAGATTTCGACTCTATGATCTTTAGCTGTGGTAGGCAAAGATCAAAAATAGAGTCGCGTTTTTCGCCCGGGGCTCGCCTTTTATTCACTCTGCCCTCCCACGCTTACGTAAGATCGCTTGCGTGGGAGTTCTTGAGTTTGCGCTTTAGCGTTTCTCCTGTGGAATGCTTCTTTTTAGAAAACATCACAGAGGAGAAACTACTATTGCCTATTTTCAGGAACCCCTTGAAACGCGGGGGTTACAATATATATAT
>CAKNXH010062075.1:215401-239653 GCA_932178445.1 Andricus quercusramuli
CTTCCGCTTTTTTTAAACGGACTCTCTACCACCCTTTTGTCCGGACTCTCTCGGCTGTCTCTCTTCCTCTTCAAGAGATCCTCCCCGTCACTTGCGCTCGACGTTCTCTCCCTCACCTTCTGTCTTCCTTCGTTCCCACCGTCCCGCTTTCTCCCACTCCCTGACGCGCCACTAGACGCCGAGCCACGTACTGTTGGCCGTCGTGGCACGTGGAAAATTTCCTCTCCGTCAACGTCACTACCAGTACTCTCACTGCCCACCTCCCGCTCTGCCGCCGGTAACTGGGACCTCTCCATACAGTACCCTCCGGAACCGCCAGATGTCTCTGCAGAATGCTGTCTCTATTGCCGCCAAATTTTCCCTTTTTCCCTTTTTTTCCAATTCCTCACAGCGCTTGCAGACACCCCTTTCCCTCACTTAACATCCCCCCAAATTTTCGAGCTCCACCCTTGACCCTCGAAGGCCCAAGACTCCTGACCACGAATTTCCCCGATTCCTTGCTAACCTAACCTCACTTTCTCAATTTGCTTAAATCCCACCTTACACATACGCTCAATATTACTTTTTATCTCCCCAATTCACCCCACACAACCCTACTCACCTCCTCCGCTTCCACCCTCACACTCCACTCACACCTATCACACAAATTCCGTAAATCCTCTCACGACCTGACACTAATCACGTTCTCACTTCCGCTACCAACATGCAAATCACTGAGAAATTTCTAGACCAGTATATATTTTCGTAAAAACAGAGCTTTAAAAGTATTTCATTTATGTAAAATTTGGAAAACAAGCCTTTTTGGGGTAATTGAATACTGCTGATTCTAAAAATCGCTGTTTGCAAGTCGAAATCTGGACCGAAAATATGTAATTCAAGATTGCTTCCATTCGGGCGTTTGAATATTACAATTAGTCCTTGTTAAGTACTTTTTTACTTGACAACTCGTGCAAGTCAGGTGCACTTATAATAAAATCTCCTGAAATCTCATGAAATATCTTAAATCACCTCAAGTCACTTGAATTCACTTGAATTCTCCTGAAGTCAGTAAATTTTTCAAAAATGTCTGAAGTGATTTGAATTCACTTTAAGTAACTTAAATTCACTTTAATCCACAAGAATTCTCTTGAAATCCCTTTAAATCTTCTGAAGCCACTTAAATTCCCTTGTAATATCGTGGAGTCAGTTGATATAGTGAAGAAAAAAATTGGAAATCAAAAACAGCCTGGCATTGAAAAGTTTCATCTTGGGTCCCTTACAACCTGTGTAAGATTTGAAATTGATGGATCAATATCATGAGGTTCCGTGGAGCAAAACAAGTTTAAAAAATGCATAATCCTTCATATTTTTAAAAATCGCTAATATCAATTCTTCTTTGTATACTACATAATAAGCCCAGTCTTCAAAAATCTTGTAAGAGTTCAACATATTAAATACGATTTTAGTCAGTTAGATTTTGAGAAAACAATAAAGTAGCGACACAAATGACCTTCTACATAGGGCATTATTTCTTAACAGTCCCAATTTTATCTCATGTCTCCCGATTGCCGTAAAAATTTCATAGTGTAGCTTAGTATTTTTTGAGGCCAGGTATTAAAAATATAACGTTGGTTTTTGTTTTGGCCTTAGGTACAGAAATGTTGAAAAAATAATACAAAAGCTTAGTAATGTAGACAATTTGCTGCCAATGCGCATTTTGTCATGTTATCATGGCCTCATCAGGACTGAAAACACAGAGTAATAAAATGTATACATAAACAAATCATCGTAGCTATTCTATTTTTAAAAAAGGTATGAGGTTTCTTAACCATGGAGAGTTAGGAGAGAGAAGATCTTATTGTTTTTGTTCTACTGGTCGTTTTTAATAATTTGTTAGTATAAGCTTTTCATCCTTCGATTAAGGACATCTTCAGTATATATTTTAAGATGATTAGTTTCTAATATACCTCAGCATCACTCCAGACTATCAATAAAATACATGATTTTGTTGAAATAAAGATATTAATATAAAATTTAGTAAATGTAATTATTTTTAAAAGTAAGCATAACCTTACCAACTACGAACAATATGTAAAAACCTCTCACAACGACGAGGCAACTACCAAAAGAAAGAAACAACAATGATTAATTATTTACATTTAAAAGATGTTTTTTTATAACCTTAATTTTCTTCTCTTCCCTAATTGTCATTTTCAGCAAATTTATTTATAAACGAAATTGTGGGCCATCACGTCTTTGCTGTTATGACAGTTCGAGAGGCAGAAGTACAAACTGTTTGCAGAAACTTCAAGGTACACATTTCCACACTAAAATAGTAGTTTTAATACATGAGTATAGTTCCAATAGAAAAATTAATTTTCTTGAGTAAAAAGCTTGAATTTTTAGATATAAAAGAAAGATCCAGGAATATTTTTCTCTACAGCGTGAAGGATGATACGATTAACGACGAGAATCTTTTTGACACGGTTAAAAAGATTTTCAAGGAAGCTAAAATTATTATTCTTATTGAGTGTTTCGAAAAGGTTATTAGAATTGGAAGAAAATAGGGAACAAGACCTGTTCTACTTACTTTTACGAACTCGAGATTTAAAGATGAAATTTTTAAGAATGCTAAAAATCTGCGCTCTTTGAAGGTATCTTTCGCAAATGGCTTTACTCATAAACAAAGAGAAATACGCAAGAAGCTTCGAGATTATCAACAAAAGCTGGATAGGCTTGGTAAGTCCTTAACGATTAAAGGAACCCGACTATTCATGGATAATCAGTACTTCGATGCATCCTTAGCCGCGAAGAATGTGGCAAAGAAGAGTCAGGATGCTTATCAGTCTGATGGGGGAATCTCAACATCTTCTTTAAGCTCTCCTGCTAGCAGCAAAAGGACAGAGGTCGTCCTCGAAAATCAGATTCTTCTAGAAAAGATTTCAATGAAACAATTAAACACACTCAGAAAGGAAATTCGATCAAACCTTTTTTAAAGGAAACACGGGGAGGAGACTCCAGATCGATTCCAAGTTCATAAACGATTCGCCAGCAGTACCAGCATCTCGAATTATATTTTGGAATGCAAGGGGATTTAATATTCTAGACGATATCTATACCTATACCACTACAGATGACATCATATGTGTGAATGTGACATGGATTACTTCTGCACCTCAAATCACGTATCCTCAACGTAACATCGACTGTCAAGTTGTCTACAGTACGGCTACCAGAAAATCCCCAAAAGGAAGAGCAAAGGGAGGTCTACTCATCATCAACAACGCAAACAAATATAAAATGGAAACGATATGTCGGCAGAGGATTACATTTTTGTTAAACTCGGAGGTAATAGTTTTCGTCATGAATGGGAGAACTAAAAGCGACTGCCCAGCTCAATGTACATTCCTAAGAGAAAAAAGTTCTTCAATTATAGATTTTGCCTGGTCTAATAGTGTGGGAATTCAGTCAATCGAGGATTTCCAAGTGCTGAGAGTTCCAACTCGATCCGATCATTTTCCTATAGCTTTGACGTTTCTAGATCACTCGACTTTAAATTCCGCAAAGTATTCGAGCACCCCTTTTTTAAGTGGAATAATGACTTTGCTGATAAATTTAAAGAAATCATCCAGTACCCTCCAAATATTAACTCTGCAATGTTGTCGATAGATGACCTTTCAAAAAATTTAATTAATGCTATTAAAGATACAGCGACAGAACTTAACATGACTGTAAAACCGTCTAGAAAACTGAGTCGTTCGAAGCCATGGTTTGATACACAATGCAGAAAAAGTAAAAGAGTGCTGAAACAAGTACTTAAGAAATGCGAGGAACAAAAATTAAATCCCGACGTTTTGTCGATTTATACGAAGTCAAAAAATGGTAAGGCCCCTGGTCCGGATGCTATTAGCTATGACTTTTTAAAAAATTTGCCCGGCAATCTGATCCTTTACCTAAACTAGTTATTTAATAAAATAATTGATGAAGAAAAGGTCCCAATATCGTGGTCTCAAACATTTCTTAGAATGATACACAAGAAAAGGAGTGTCACTGATCCTGCTAACTACCGCCCTATTGCCTTAGTTAACTGTGTTACAAAGATATTCATGCAGATTCTTTCCAAAAGACTGACAGCTTGGGCTGAAGACATGCAACTCCTTCCAGAGTGACATGCAGGTTTCAGGAGGGGGAGAGGTTGCAGGGATCAGATCTTTATCCTTAACGCAATGTTTCAAAATCGCCTGAGACTGAACGGAGGCAAACTTTTTGTACTCTATGGTGATTTCAAAGCAGCCTTTCCCTCAGTTAGTCATAATATCTTATGGAACAAATTAATCTCGACAGGTTATGGGTCAAAATTTATGAGACTGGTAATAGATTTCTACTCTAAAGCTGATATTGCAATCAAGGGAAATAAGGGCGTCTCCGGGTCGGTGGATGTAACGGAAGGAGTCATGCAGGAGGGCGTTCCAAGTCCAACAATGTTTACATTTTTAATTGCTGGTTTACAAGAATTTATGTATGCCAGAGGTATCAGAGGTGTATCAATAGACCATTTGTGGGAAATTTTACGCATTCCAACCAGGGAGTCCGCAAAGAAAGCCAATCTTTGCGGACTCCCTGGTTGGAATTCGTAAGATTATTGAAGGATTATTAGATTACTGTAGGATAAATGAGCTCGAAGTCAACATGGAAAAAACAAAAATAATGATCTACAGAAAGGGAGTTCATGGCACTTTTGTCAGGGCGAAAGATGAAACTATTCGTAAATCTAACCTCGCTGTAGGATCAACGATTTCTCTGATTCACAGATTGAAACTTAACTCATGGAACCCTATTGTTCGACTATTCGATAGTCTTGTATCCAGCGTTTTAATGTATGGTGCGCATATATGGAGTCTCAGGTATTTAGATTTTATAGAAAAAGTTCAAACCACTTATAAGAGAATCTTGCACGTTCCACAAAATACTGCTAGATGTGCCATTAGATTAGAAATAGGTGCATCCCAACTTGCAGTTAGAGTTTTTGTGTCAATTCTCAATTGAATAGAGAAAATTCTCAATATTTCCGACGATTAATACCCAAAAAAATGTTATTTAAGGTTAAGAGAACTGTATAGATTAAAAGATGGTTTGTCAACCCTAGAGAAATACAACTGGGCCCGCCAAGTTAGAAGTATATTTAAAAAGATTGGGATAGAGGGCGATTGGGAATTACTTTCTCTTGCCTCTCTACAAAAGAATAAATCGGCAATGAGACCATATGATAAAATATTGTATCTAGAAGATTTACAGAGAGCCCACTCGTCCCCTGCTTTAATATTTTATCCTCGATTAAGCTTGTAACGGTTGCAATCTCCGAAACATGGGTAGACAGTTGATACGAGCGATGACCAAAGAATCAGCTGTACCTATATCCAGGGCCCTTCCACAGATGATGCAATGTGTGCGTCGCACACGGGCGGCCAGGTAAAGGTATTGTTAGAGGGCGGCCGCCCCGGCCGGCGCTAGATTAATTTATTTTTCTATTTAGAAAATCTGAAAGGTGCATGCTCAGATACGTTTGGCTGATTTATTAGCTCACTTAAATAGCAATTTGGACCAAATAAAGGTAGAGTATGCGGAGATTTGAAGACTTTATTACCCTACTATCAATTTTCTATACAGCTTTTACGCATGAGGAAAACCAAAAAGTGCTTAGTGCTTACCTGCCCCTATCTAATTGCAAATCATACTTGAAGCAGTTATGATTAGGTTTATCAGAAAATCTCAAAAGAAACTGAAGCAAGTTAGTTCTACGTATACAGGTATTCGTCATCCTGTAAAGAGAGTGCAAGTTCTAAGTGGTGTTTTCTTTCATACATAAAGTTGGAGGCAAGTTTAAAAAGTGTTCAGAAAAGTCAGCACATAAATTAATGAGGTATAGAGCAAAAGCAGGGTTCGTGTATGATTACGAATTTAGGTAATAAAATTCAAAATTAAATAATAGAATTGATAGCTGACCGTATAATAAAAGTAATTTTGACCAAAATTAGAAAAGCTAAGTATTACAGTATAATCATTGATTGAACGAAATTTTGATATTCGTGAAGATTTCATTGGCTTCTCTCAAATTTGTGACACGACGGGTAAAGGTTCAACAGAATTTGTGCTAACAAAACTGAAAGATCTTGAATTAAACGTAGAGGATATTGGGGGACAAAGTTATGACAATGGTGCTAATATGCGTGGTAAAAACAAAGGGGTTCAGAAAAGAATTTGAAATTTTAACCCAACAGCATTTTTTGTTCCTTGTGACCCACACACTCTAAATTTTGTTGTTAATGGCGCGGCTAAAGTAACTTTTGAGACCGTTGCTTTTTTCAAAATTGTACAAGAATTGTATGTGTTTTTTTCCGGGATCAACGAAAAGGTGGGACATTTTAAAATCCTTTCTTCCTAATATTAGTTTGAAACCGTTATCAGATACGCGATGGCCTAGTAGAACAGATCCTGTAAGGCTTTACGGTATCACTTAGGTGATATTTATGACAGTTTGGTAGAAATATCTGAAGTAGATACTGATATAGCAGTGCGTCACAAAGCTTTATGGTTAGCTAAAAAGACTGTAACCTTCAAGTTCGTATGTTCCGTTGTGATATGGAATGACATTCTCTCATAGATTAAGTGCGTTAGTAAATTGTTGCAAGATCCAAATTTAGACCTTGCAGAAAGTATTGAAATAATTGAAAACGTTGAATCATTTTTCAATAAAAAACGAACAGACGAAGGTTTTGATGTGTAAACATCTTAGACCTCGATATGGGAAGTCGCGCCGGCTTCGAATGAAACCACGACTGCATAGTGTAACGCAGGCCTGTGACAAACACGTTGTGTCTTATGGCACAGACCGGAGGCTCGCTTTTCTTCACCCACAGAAAGGAGCCCTTCAGTCTCTCTTTGCCCATCTCTCTCTCCTTCTCCATCTCTCTCTCCTTCTCTCTCTCTCTCTCTTTTGTTATTGTTTTCTGGATATAAGTGACAGAATTTATTAATCTTCTTCAGGAAATATAATTAGCCTAATTCTAAATGTAGATGCGTAATATAAATGCCACACAATGTGTTCTTTCAGAGAACTCATATCGGTCCGCACCGGTATTTTATAAACAAAGCTTGACTAAGCAGGCAAAGGAGAAAATATGTTTTAGGAAAGGGGCCGTACGTACATTACGTAACGGATAATCGAACCTCTTCGCTCCCTCTCCCCCCCCATGTAACGAACCGTAACAAAATGTTTCTACCCCCTTATTGCTGTACGTAATTTATGGTTTCCAGAAATAATAAGATATGGGACTTGAAACTAGTGAAAATTAGTTGTATTTAAGATAATGCGTGCTGTGCAGGGAGAAAACTTCATTTTCAAAATTCTATGATTTTTCTTCGACCAATTTTTTTTCTTTAACCATTAACATTCAAATCCCATTAACATGCATATACAAATCAAAAATTTTGAAATTTATTTCTTTTAAACAAAAAAGTGACTTTTATACGATAAGAGATGACTTCTTAAGAAAATACTCAAATGTTCTAAAAAATTATTAAATTCTCTACAAAACAATTGAATTTTCAAAGAAATAGTTCAATTTTCAACCTTAAAAGAAAATTCGTAACAAAAAAGTTTAACAGTTGATAGTTCAACCTAGAAGGATGAAATGTAATTGAAAAAAAAATTAATTTCAAAATTAAAAAGACGAATTTTCAACAAATAAAAAGATTTCTCAGTGATGGAAGAAAAAAAAGTTCACCTGGATTGTTGATCCTGAAAGCCAAAAGACGAATTTTCTGTAGAAACATTAAATTTTCAACCAGTAAAATAGGAATTTTCAGCAAAAAAATTAATTTTCAACAAAATAGTTAATTTTTTAACCAAAGAGGTAAAGCTTCATTAAAAACAAATTCAACAGAATAGTTCAACTTTTACCCATGCAGTTAAATTTTAAATTATAAAAAATCAGTTCTCAACTAAATAGTCAAACTTTAACCAAAAAGATGAATTTTCAAATTAAAATATGAATCTTCAACGAAAAGATTATTTTTTAACAAAGTGATCCAAAAAAAATTTTCAAAAAAAAACCAGTTTAAATAGAAAGTAAATTTTGGACGAAGGTATTTGAATTTTCAACCCAAAAAGACGAATTTTCGATAATAACAGTTGAATTTTCATACAAAAAGGATGCCTTTTTAAAACAATTATTTAATTTTTAATCAAACAGTTGCATTTTCATCGAAGAAAGATCAATTTTCTACTAAAACAGATGACTTTTTAAATCAGAAAGATAAATATTAAAAAATATAGTTGAATTTTCATCGAAAAAATATTTAAATTAATTTTTCTACACAAAATGTGAATTTTTCTCAAAAGATAAATTTTCTACGAAATAGTTGATTTTTCAACCAAACAGTTGCATTCTTAATCAAAAAACGATTAATTTTCTACTCGGCTAAATGAATTTTTTAATAAAAAATATACATTTTCCAAAAAATAGTTGGATTTTTATCCAAAAAACATCTAAATTTATTTTTCAACACCAAAATATGAATTTCTGTCAAGAAGTAAATTTTCTACGAAATAGTGGAATTTTCAAGCAAAAAGATTAATTTTTGAACAAAACTGTTGTATTTTGAAACAAATAATAAAATTTACAACTAAAAAGATCATTTTCAGGAAGAAGCATCTGCAAAAAAAAAGAAATATAAATACAAAGCAAATAAATTACTCAGAAGAATGTTATATCAGGATTACCGCAAAACTTAATTTTAAAAATTCTCTAATTTTTCCCTAACCACCTTTCCATTTCCCTGACCATTAATATTCAAAAACCAGAATATTACATTTGTAACATTTTGAACCTATAATCGTTTATAAGCGGAATATAATAATTTCAAATAAAAGTTGAAAATTTTCAAATCTATTCGGTTTGACAGTTATTTAAAGTTATATAAATCTCGGACTTTTGTAAGATTTTTTTTCCAAGTCCCTGACTTTTTCCTGAATTAAAAAAAATTGTTGTTGGCTAGGTTCCTTTTTTCACTCACCAGTTTTCTTTGTTGCGTAAAGTTGAATACATATTAAATTTCTGTACAATTTCTGCGAGATACTTATTTAATTTGTGAATTTCCGAAAGTTACATACATGAATGAAGGACCCCCCCCCCCCCCCCCAGACCCTTCAGTAACAAATCGTAACAAAATCTTTTGAACACTCCCTCCCCCTTAAGCTGTTACGTAATTTAAGTACGGTCCCAAATAAAATTGAAGAATGAATCAATGAATTTTTTAAGTGTTGAAAATTATATCATTTTTGAACAATTTTAACTTAAAAACAGTACAATTTAGTGATTATAAGTTGTTTCTTGAAAATCTTAAATGAAAAATGTAATTTACAAATGAAAAATAAAAAAAAATGAAACAATGAAAACTTTAAAATTATGAATATATTAATTAAAATGTTTTTGAAAATTAAAAAAAGATTTGGAAGTTTCATTCGGATGCATACATTCAATTAATTACGTAGGGCATTCAAATTGAAATGGTTCAATTTTTAACGTAAAAATCTATAAATTTATTAATTATAAACAGATTCAGAATCTTATTTGCTTTATTTAAGATTTCAATTTCAGTCAACGTTTACCGAAGATGTTTACACATAAATCTGTCTTGGGTCATAGTTTAGGACGCACGTGATTTATTTCAGAGTATCAATCTCAAGCTACTGATTTGACAAATGATGTCGAGGCAGAGATGAAATTTCCAGAGGCAATAGCCGTTCGAAGAAAAAAATCCAAGCATGCCAAATACGAATGCGTTGATGAAAAAATTCATGATCCGCAGCATTGCTTCAAAGTTGAATTTTATTTTACTGTATTAGATACAGCTACAACTCTTTAAATCAGAGATTTGAATTTTTTTTAAAATTCAATGAGTCGTTTGGTTTTATTTTTAATAGTTCAAATCTGAGAAATATTAATGATTATGTTCTGCTTCGAAAATGTAAAAATTTTCAAACTAAAACTAACAAACAAAAGGGAAAACAAATCGGATTTGGAAGGGCTCGAATTATATGATGAACTAATTTTTTGGATACCTATGCTCAATCTGAATTTGAATTCCAAACAAATTAAACAATTTTTTCTGTAAAAGAACTTGCAGCTAGTCTTTCTAAATACATTTGTAGGATACCGAATACTGCTTACATTTCCGGTTTCAGTTGGAGCTGGGGAAAGATCATTATCGAAGCTTAAGATTATAAAAAATTATTTACGAACAACAATGACCGAAGATGTCTGTCAAACTTAGGTATCATTTCTATCGAGTATGAAATCGCAAATTGATTAGAAATACGACAACTGATAGAAACATTTGCTGAGATGAAAGCAAGGCGAGTACATTTTACTTGAAACTGTATGCGTATCGTAACAGCGATCTGCAAAATGCAGTCATAAACTTAACGCGGTGTTAATTTAAATCCCGCACTGAATGTTGAAATAAAATTGACTATATGTTAATTGCGCAATGACATTCATTGAAAAGAAATTTTTATGTAGTATGCAATACAGATATAAAAGATTATTTTTATGTAAATAAATTATATATGTATATATATATATAATGATATAAAATGTGTTATAATTAAAAATTAAAATTAAGAGGGTAGGAAAAGGGTGAAGGGGCGGCATGAAAATATTTGCGCACGGGCGGCTGAAAGTCCAGGAACGGCCCTGCATATATCTATACGTATAGCAAAGGGAGATAGGTAAAGGCTGACTAGTTCAGACGGCTACCACTAGAAAGTGCAGGACGCTTTTCCCCGAAAGTAAGCTCGTTCGAAACGACTTTAGGAAGGCGACTGAGTAGCGGATCACCACCAGCGGGTGAACGGCCCATTAACCGTTCGAGTAGTCTCTCGCCAGGTCCGACTTCCAGCAGTGCTGCTGTACTACAAGGAAAGCGCTGCACACCATTCGTCGGGAAACCAAGGTATTTTTTTGCATACACGGTGCACGCTAGTCCAGCTGCCGTAATTTGAAAAATCTGGGTACGCCATCTCGGCCCTAGAAACAATTTTTTGTTATTTTTCGGGTACGCCACCCTCGGCTCTGAAAAAAAATTGATTTTTGTGTTCGGGCACGCCACCTCGGCTATGAAAAAATTATTTTTATTTTATTTTTCGGGTACGCCATGTCGGCTCTGGAAAATGATTTGATTCTATTTTTCGGGTACGCCACCTCGACTCTGAAAAGTTCAATCCAACATTTGTGACCGGGAACGCTATTTCGGCTCCAGATTTCTTGATATTGATTTTTTCTTTGTCTTTTTTGGTACTTTAATAATTTTGAATTTTAAATGAGATGTATTCCTCCAACTTAATCCTACTTCGCCACCCAGGCATGTCTTCAGTTTTCCATTCCTTGGTAAAAATGTACGCTATCCAAGCTATTTTTCGCTAACCTGTCTCGGTGCACGCTGTCTAGGCTGCCGAGTTTGAACCTCGTTTCCCTGAATAACGCTACTCAAGCTGCCAAAGCAAACCACGATCCTCTTACGGTGTACGCTATTCAAGCTACCGTCCTTCTATAATACTCAATAATAAGACTGATAATTACGTAAACATTTAAGTATTATTTACGCCTTTAGGAAACTGGTGAAACCAATTTAGAAGTCCAAAGACGATTCAAGACTGAGAATTGTGATCAAATGCTACGAACTGTTGTTGATTTATATTCAATCGGTTTAATAAATCAGTATTATATGTAAAAAATGTTATTAGAGATTATATTTGTAAAATAGTTTCGGAATTAATAAATAAATTTTGTGGCTTTTTAAAAAAGTTGTCTGATTTAATCTGTATTTGCATGTCCTGGGTCTTCAATTTACAAAATACTTAAGGATAAATTTTAAATTGAAACCTGAACTCTAACAAGCTTGCGAGAAGGACCTCAGAAATATTTAACTCTGCCAAGAACACCACTCGGTTTTATCAGACTTAGAGCGTCATTAAGGTTGATAATTAAGTGCATACCTAGACTCATAATCAAGAAAAAAATCTGCAGTTTGAATGTTGATGGTTATTGTATCTACTGTCATGAGAATAGTTTTAATACAGAATCTGTGTACCACCTTTTAGTAGAATGTCAATTTTTTAATACTGTAAGATTTTCATGTATAAGCGAGAGTAGGGATATTTGTGAGATAAGGAATGCCAGGCTGAATAAGCTCGATAACCCTGAAAATAATTCTATCAAAAAAAATATTATGTTTGTTAGTAAATTTTACGAATGAGCATTATAATTAATTATATACTTCAAGGTTTTTTGATTTGCTTTCGTTGTAAGTGCGGTTTATCTCCTCTGGGGTAATGTTTACCATCAATCTTTAATTTTAGATTTTGTTGTTATTTATTAGAATAACAGTTAATTTTGGAATTGAACTGTAACCTATTTGTATGAATCAGATGATTCTTAAACAAATAAAGCACTACACACAATTAAAAATGTACAAATCACGCCCTTCGCATACAATCTTCGGAGAATTCTCACTTGGAGTAATAATTATTTTCTTAGAATTATAATAAAATGTATGGGTATTTTTAGATTATTTGCTTTTGTACTTTTTGAATAATATAGGTATAAATATATAAATAAAAAACATTTTATCATTATCGCAGATACAGTTAAGCTCTCGGATCCAATAACTCACCCGACTATCATACTATTTTACGAAGTACATATTGCAGTCAATTTTTAATGAATCTATATAAAATGTTCCAGACATTTTCTTTGAACTATATAGAACAACATTCTCACTGGAAGTTGTTTTCAATCTGAAGTTGCCTCGATACTTTTTGTCTCCAAAAGTAGAAAAATGTTGTTGCCGATCGGCCTTAATTTTCAGTTGTATATTATTAAACAAAAGGTCATCTTCAACTATTTATTACTTTGCAAGCATTCGCCGAGTATACTTTGTATGTGAACTCAATTTCAAACAGTTTCAATAATATTTGTACGAGTTATGATGATTTATGTTTTAATCACTTATTGAATACTAGGGAAAACATTTTTTTCAGGTTTTAAATTTTATTCTTAGAACTAATTTTGGGGCATAAGAATTGTCAATAGAATCTGCCTTGTTATTATGCAGAAGCCTAAATTTTACAAATTAATGTTGTGAATTTGAACATGCCCATTTCTTGAGACCCGGGGACCAATGCTTTTAGTGTTTTCGAGCGTAGGGCGAGTTACTGAATTTGATAGCTGAAGTGCAGAAATGTTTTCATTGGAACACTTTTAAAAAAATCAAAATTGCGATTCTAACACAACATTCAAAAATATTAGAAGTATAACAATAACAAAATCCTATAATGTTAAATAACGAACTATGTAACAAGAAATACATTTTTTTCTCTCTCAGTTCTCCAGTAAAATATGATGTACAATACACTTGAGACTTTCAAATTTTAATATTACTTCTATAATTTGGACATATTTATGCGACAAATTCGATAATTATTAACCTGCACGTAGAAAGAAGAATATTCTTCAACTGTAAGGGCTCTTGCAATTCTTTCATTGTTAATGTAAGGGAAAAAAATAGACAGGGTATAAGGCCCCATTAGGGGATTTTCCAATTAATAATTATTGTAACGTAATTAATTTCTTAACGTCATTTATACACGGCCCCTGAGCAGAAAAATAGATACTTTTACAGCAATAACAAATCATATTTCCTATACTATTACGATTGCGGTAACGAAAGTTCCAATTGTTATGTAAAAAATGGTTGCTTTGTCCGAATTTTTTATTTAAAAATAGTTTAGAACTGAAAAGGGAGAGAATATTCTTATTTCTTAAGACAAGATATAACGATTTGCTTTATAAATATTTAATGCTTTCCATATAATTTATACGAGAAAAGTATTAAACATAACGTACATTACATTTTCATACCTGCAAAGTTCTGAAATGGTTACAGAGATTTATAGGGAAAAAATTTACTAACAACCCTCCCGTTTATTTTATACTCCACAATTTACTATTAAAGAGTGGCAACGAAGGTTTGAAGCACCATGCATATAGAAAGGCCAATTGCAGAGTATCAACATTACTACTACAAACAATAACTTTCAGTCTAAAAAACTTTCGTCATATTAGTTCAGGCATCTGGTAATTTTTACCGGGTTAAGTATGTTAAGCGCGTTTTTTTTTTTATTTTAAGATGAGAAAAACGTTGAATAGTGATTCAAATTTAAATTTTTCGCAAAAATAAAATTATTCTCATGAGATACGGAAATACTGAATCAGAACAAAAACTGTGTAATAACAAAAAATTATTTGTTTCCGAGAAATTAATATTGAAGATCGCGATATCACAGGTAGGTATTCTACTAAAAAAAAAAATTTTCCAAATAATATATTTGAACCCGGGTGGCTTAATCAAGTACGATTCTAATCATTTTTGTGTTATAAGAAAATAAGAATATCATAACAGAAAATTCCATAGTAGGAATAATCTAAAAGAAACTTTTTTTTTATATAATTGTTCAGAATATTTTTTAATTCTTAAAATTGTGTACGAAACAAAACTAGCTGTGAATTCTAATAGACATAGCTAATAGACAAACCAAAGTCTTCATTTTGATCAATTTAAAAATAGAAATTTACAAAAAGTAAAAAATAATACAAAAATTTTGAAATGAAAAAAAAATCAGACAAATCAAATGTATTCGAAATTATAATTTTTCGAGCTGGAAAAGTTGAGGGAAAAGTTCTGTCGCACACTATCCCTTTCCCAGCGCTATGATTTCTTTACAGAAATTGTTAGAATTACTCTTTTTAAAAATTTATGATCAAAAAGTCTTTCCTATTCATGCGTCAACTTTGAATTATGTCGATGAAAAAAGTTTTTCTGTTTAAAACTGATGATTCAGATATTATAAATGAGCATAACTTCCCTAATCTTCGATAAAGTGTATTATTAAACAATTAAACGAACTTACCTGTAAGTGAAGTTCAATCGTAATTATACGAAGAACCTCGTTCGAAGAGATTATAACTTGTAGTACCATTTTGGAGTACGTGAAAGTCACACCTTTAGCGCTGTAGGAAGAAAGAAAAGTCACGTGATCCCCTCCCATACCCAACTTCATCATTCATTTAGAGTTTACCTTTTCTAAAATATGTTACTGTTGGGAGGGATTATAATCTCTTCGGAAGAGGTTCTTCGTATAATTACGATTGAACTTCACTTACAGGTAAGTTCGATTAATCCATTAATTATACTTTATTACCTCGTTCTCGAGATGATAACTTGTAGATGTTCAGAGTCTTCAGAAATTTCAGCGAATAAAATAGTATTTTATTCAAAATAGACATCATTTTTCTTTTTTAATACATAATAGGAACGAATTATTTCAATTATTTAATACACCGTTGGCAAATGCATTAGTAGCTGTTTTCAGTGGTCTATTATAGTGTTTGGCAAATGTTTGGGACCTCTCTGACGAAGATGCTGCTTTACAGATAGACGCAATATGCAGCCCTGTTATATAAGCTGTTGATGTTGCCGTGTGTCTCGTCGAATACGGAGATAAAATATTGGTATCTATGTTACATTGAACCAGTACGGATTTTAACCATTTACTTTAAAGTTTGTGCCCCAACTGCATTATGAGGACGTCGTACACTTAGGAATAAACTATCTGTATTGCGCAATTCTTTGGTCGCTTCGATATATACCTCTAATGTTGATACAACACAAATGCTTGGCTTCTGCTCAAGATATGATAATTCTAGTAAGGGCTGCGGTTTTCGAGGGCCTGAGGTTTTGATTAACTCCGGTATTTTAATCGCAATTCCCGAACGCGTCTTAATGATATTCGTGATTTTTAATAAGGTTTTAATGTGAGTGTGTTAGATGAGGACCAGCCTTGCAAAGTATCCAGAACGTCGTTCGTATCCCTAACGGTATCATATCGTGGTCTAGGGGGGACTGTTCTGTATTTCCCTTTTATTAATCTAATTACATTCGGGTTCTCTCCGACCTTATCTGTGGAAATGAGTGAGATGAGTGATCGAAACGAGTTTACTGAGCCGTAAGATGACCCTTCTTTGAACTTTTCGGAAAGAAATTCCATTAGGTTTTTATAATCTACGTCGTAAGGGTCGGTTTTCTTCTTTTGACAGAAGCCCCACCATTGTTTTAAACCTACTTCATATTGTTTCAACGTTGAAGGCGATGGTGATGCGATAATCAG
Organism: Andricus quercusramuli; assembly: GCA_932178445.1. Lineage (NCBI taxonomy): Eukaryota > Metazoa > Arthropoda > Insecta > Hymenoptera > Cynipidae > Andricus > Andricus quercusramuli. The sequence continues at coordinate 231,669 of CAKNXH010062075.1, forward strand.
ATCTAATGATTCCAACGGGTTACCCTTCAGTCTAAATGCCGTCATGAGACAATCCCTGATATTAGAGAAAAACGCTCGCTCAGGGGATGTTCTGTCCTGAAAGGGGACGAAACTAAATTTTCATTTGGCTCGAAGTACAAGATTTCCCTCGTAAGCAGTGACTTAGAGATCGGGTACCAAGCTGTGTGAGCCAGTTTGGTAATAATATAATTATCTGAGCTCTATCCTAAATAACTTTCTTGAAGAGTTTTGAAATCTGAACAAATGGGGAAAGGCGTAGAAAAACAGGTTTGTCCAGTTTATAGTAAAAGCATCGACTGCCAAGGCTCGTTTCTCAAGGTACCACGATACGAACTTATTACATTTTTTATTACAATACGACGCTAATAAGTCGACCTCTGGGTTGCCAAACTTCGCGAAAATTTCCCGAAAGACTAAGTTTGAAATCTCTCATTCTGTATCTATATTTTTGATTCTTGATAACTGGTCAGCTCTTATATTATCAGCGGACAAGATGTAAGATGCAAATAGCCAATTATTTCGCCTTTCTGCCGATTCTCAAATTTCGCTACTCAAGGTGTTGAAATGTTTAAATTTTACGCCCCCCATCCGGTTTGCATAAGACACTGCGGTAATATTATCTACTCTCAACAATATTCCCCAATTTCTTTCTCCGTCCGCCAAGGCTTCTGAAGCCAATTTCACCGTAAGTAACTCGAGTGTATTAATGTGCAATTTTTTCTGAGTGTCTGACCACAATCCGAATGCTTCTTTCTCTTTACACCAGGCCCCCCAACCGGATGTAGACGCATCTGTGAAAATGTCCATATCGTAACTCCCGGTATGAATTGGATTATGAGTCGAATCTATATTATTGAGTCACCAGTCTATGTCTTCATGAGTTGAGTAACGGGTTTTCATGAAAGAATCATAATCCCCTTTTGTCAAATTTAAGGCTAAGATTTTCTCTCTCTAAAATTTTTGTATGGGACCAACCGAATCCTACTCCGGGGAATGCTGCGACTAAATTCCCGATCAATTGTGCGAAGTCTCTAATTTTTGTGTTTTGTTGTTTTTTTTTATTTTGAGTAAAGACTTTTTAATCTGTTCTCTTTTTTCTCTCGGGAGTTCCACACTTGACCCGTTCGAATCTAGTAAGAAATCTAAAAATTTACAAACTTTTCGCGGCTCTAATTGACATTTTTCGTAATTTATGAAAAACGCCAAGGACTCTAGTGTTCTTAATGTGTATTTTACATTCTTTTCGCATTCTTCGTAGGAATTACCCATCAAAAGGAAATCATCGAAATAATTAACCGAAAGAAATCCTTTTTCTCTTAGTTGTGATAAAACCGGTTTCATTATTTTTGTGAACGTGTAAGGGCACACGGATAGTCCGAAGGGAAGACAAACGAATTCAAAAAGTTGGCCTTCGAAATCGAATCTCAAATATTTTCTGGAATTTTCGTGAACCGGAACTGAGAAATACGCATCTTTCAAAACAATCTTGCACATAAAGGTTACGGGTGTCAACATTTTTACCGCCGTTCTAAGGTCTTCAAGCTTCAAGTGTTCCGTGGTGATGAACGTAATTAACTCTTTTAAATTAATAATAAAACGATTTGTACCGTCTGACTTTGGTACGAGGAAGAACGGAGAAAGAAATTGACCTTGAACCGGATCACACTTCCAAATAGCTTTTTTCTGTAACAATTTGCCAATTTCTTTTTCCATTTACGCTCTTCCTTTCGTTGGAAGGTTTTTAATTTTAGGGCGAATCGTTTGGATAGGTTTCTCGTGAAAACTGATTTTGAGCCCCGATATGGCATCCAATACAAAGCTGTCGTTTGGAATCTTGTCCCACTGTGTTACGAAACGCTTTAAATTTCCCGCTACTGTACTTACATTTAATACTTCTTGTTGGGGGTTCCCCCCTTGGTTTGGTTCTGGTAGGGTTGAAGTCCGTGGTTGTAAACTCGGTTCGAGTACCCTCCTCTCGATGGTTGTCGTTTCGCTTGTCCTCTCGATTGCGAGTGCCAGTTGTTGCCTTTCTGGTATTGGCTTTGCCAATTTAAATGCATCTGTCTCGCAGGCCACTTGTATGTCTTGAACTTGTTCATCAGGGGCTTCTTGAGAGTTTGGGCGACCTTTTCTATCGACCTAACCTCTTTGAATTGCTCTGATAGTTTCTCGCCAAATAGGAATTTTCCAGTTTTATTCTCTTTGATGACATTCTTGACGTGTTTGGTAAGGCATAGTTCAATAAACGCAATCCTGGCTTCTGTTACTTTGTGGTGTAGTCCTACCATCAATCTCCCGGCATCACTGAACTGCTCGATGACCTCTCGCACATGAAAATCACCCGAAGGGTGATTCAATAGGGTGGGGAGTGCGGTACTTTAAGGCGACTACCGCGGAAGCTAGCCTTTTCTGGTATCCCAGGAAATACTCATCTCTCTTTTAACCCGAATCAGATGGGGTAAATTTGATTTCTGCAATGCAGGCTGGTGCTTCCAATATGCCGGTGTCCGGGTATTTTTTTTTTTAATTTTTCTGCGAACTCTTCGTCGATGCCCTTTTCCTTAATAGCCACCCACCTTTTTATTAGGCTGGGGTGGATGTCCACCTTTGCCTTAGGACACTTTTCAGGGTCGTCGCCTAAGGCTTCAAGGATTTCGTCGTCTAATTCGAAATTTTTCTCGTTTCCTTGTAAAATGGTAGTTTCCCCATTTTTCTCGTTTTCTTGTAGAATGGGTGTTTCCACATTTGGAGAATCCCCCTGTGACGCAATGCCACGGTCGTTGTCTTCTACGAACAATGAAAGAAAGGAAGGGGGTTAAATTTTGTTTTGTTTATTATTTGTATATTTATATATTTATTAACGATATCTTGCCTCTCGTGCAAGCTTATCGATTGAACTTTTTGTTTTTTGCCTTTTTTTTGTTATGTTTTTCCCTTTCTTATTATTTTTATTTTATTTTTTACTTACCTAGATTTTTTCTTTTGCTGATAAATGGGGCTTGTAATCTACGGAGAAAGTCTTCTTCAGATTTGTCACCACGAGGTGCTGGGAGGTTAATTCCGAGAACTGTTGCACACTCGTGAAAGCTCTTAATCTTTTGCGATACGTCGCGTTCTTCGTCGCTGTCGTCTTCACGCACATCTCTCTTCCTATTCTTATTTATTTTTCTTTGACAATTAGCGATTATTGAGGAAAATTTACGCTTTGACTCTTACGAGGTGTTAACTTTCACGCAAACACAAAATGAATGATTAATATGGGTAAGGGAGGGGATCACCTGACTTTTCTTTCTTCCTACAGCGCTAAAGGTGTAACTTTCACGTAGTCCAAAATGAGACTACCAAGTTATAATCTCGAGAACGAGGTAATGAAGTATAATTATTATAGATCAATCGATTTGCCTCGAATCAAGAAATCTTTTCCGTTCTTGCATCACTTTTTAATTATTAAATTGAAAAAAGTTTTACTACAAAAAACCGTATTTTCAAATATTATGCATTACCATAGTTTCCTTACTTTTCAATAAAATGTATTATTATTATAGGACAATCGATTCGTCTTCAATCAACACATCTTTACTGTTCTTGCATCAACTTTGAATTATGTTAATGAAAACAGTTTTACTATAAAAAACCGATTTTCAAAATAAATAAATTACCATAACTTCCCTACTCTTTAATAAAATGCATTAATATTATAGGTCAATCAATTCGTTTCGAACAAAGGCATCTTTTATATTCTTGCAACAACTTTGAATCATGCTAATGAAAAGAGTTTTACTGTAAAAAACCGTATTTTCAAATATTATGCATTACCATAGCTTCCTTACTCTTCAATAAAATTTAATAATATTATAGGTCAATCGATTCGATTCGAATCAACACATCTTTTTTGTTCTTGCATCAACTTTAAATTATGTTAATGAAAAAACTTTTACTATAAAAAACAGATTTATAAATTACCATAACTTACCTACTCTTTAATAAAATGTATTTATATTATAGGTCAATCGATTAGTTTCGAACCGAGGAATCTTTTATATTCCTGCATCAACTTTGAATTATGCTAATGAAAAACTATTTACTATAAAAAACCGATTTTTAAAATATTATTGAGTGCTACAAAATGCAATAAATATTTTTATAAATTCTTCGGTCATTTTTTAGATATTAGTGAGGAAAATAAGCTCTCAAAATTTCATTAATTTATCTGCAACAGTTTTCTAGTTATCGTGTCCACAAAAAAGCGTGACATCCACACACAAACACATACATCCGGACAATTGCTTAGAAAATTCTATTAAACATTTTTAATTTAGGGAGGGTTTACTTAAATGAATTAAAATTTTTTGAAAATTTTACCATTAAAAAGCTTCCTCTATGAGGAAGCAAAAACAATATTGAAGTATAAAGTAGAGTTATTCACTATGTTTATTTATAATAATTATCTTAACTAATATTATGATAAAAGAGAAAACATTAGAAAATAGTTTCCAACAATTTATTTCATTTTGTAAAATGTCAGTGGGCGGTCTGTCTTATAGATTGAGAAGTGAAAATCTGTTGTTTTACTGACAAGCAAGCTATAAGTCGTCCTTCTCTTTTAATTGCAAACGGACTTCCTAAAAAATTTTGCGGAGGGGGCCTACACGTTTCTAGTTGTTCCACTAAACTTACTTACAATTTTAATTAGTAGATAAGGGTAACAATTTCGCGCAGTGCTTATTGCAATGCGAAAAAGGAGATCGAAGTCACTTGCAAAAGTCAAATTCACAATTCTTTGCTTACTATGAAAATTAGTTATTCATACAGTTTACATGTTCAACTGTACTATTTTACATAGTTATTGAAGCTACTTGTTCTGGTAATCTTTCTTTTTATAATTTGACGTAGTAATGCTGACTTTAGGTTTTGTATATTTTGAGATCACTATCTCATTCAGTATCAAAAACTATTTAAATTGTTTCTTACAATGCGAACAAGTAAACTCCAAGTTCACAATACATAAAAGTGAATCTAAATATTTTACTGAAAAATCTCTTTAACACGTCATAACTTTAGAACTATTTATGATAGAACATTCATTTTTAAAATGTTCGGAAATTTGTTTATTTTTCTCCTTATTGGAAGCTTGACATAAAATATACCAAAAACGTAGAATTTGACAAAAAATGATGACTTTTACACATTTTTCAAAATCCCTTTGGTTTAAGCTTAAAATGATCCGCATGAGCACCTTTTTTTTAAAGGAGGTGAGAATGCATTTGCCCGCTAAACTCACCTCCTTCTTCCTGCCAACCTGCTGCTTTCAATTTTCATCTGGGTGGCTTCCTCGACGGGGCGGCATCCCTAAATGTCGCACATCTCATCGACCCCGGCAGATGGTCAGTCCGGGGCCTCTTCAATCGTGCAGCGCAGAGGAAGCACTGCGGCGTGCTTTCACACGTCGCAGCCTTATGACCCTTTTTGCCGCAGCTCCATTAAACCACCGTTCTATCGGGGCCCTTGCCGCTCGCTGCCATTTGCCCAAAGCTTTGCCAGCGGTAACACCTCAGGACCTCCGTCTTTCCTCGTACACGACAGGACACCCATCCCACATTTAGGTGTCCCATATGAAGCAGCCTGGCCGCAAGTTCCTCCCTCATTTCCACAAAGACCTTCAGATTTCCCCTGAGGACCCTCTTAGTCATGCCACTTCCTCCGCCTTTGTGGTATTGTCGAGGTTCAAGATCTCGACCTCAATGCGGAGGACAAGCTCGCGCACGCTTCCGTCATCACCGACCGCTTCTTTAATGGCAGCGGACAGCTTGGTTCTGCCATCCGCTTCAGGCCCTACCTCCACAATAACCTCTCCGTTTCTGGTTTGCCTGACGCCCCTGATTTTTAGACCAACAGTGTCTGGCATTACCTTTCGCTTGAGGTCCTTGAGGACCTCCGCGTAGCTCGAGCCCTCGGTCGGTCTTATGAGGACCAACTCAGGGCGAGCTCGTTTCTGCGCCTTCTCCTTCTGCTTACCGGTGTTATTGGTTGCAGGCTTTTTTCCGTCATTATCCTTCTTCGGTGTCGAAGTCGCAGCCGCTAAAGCTGTACAAGTCCTCATCTTCATCACCTGTAGCCTCGAGGTGCCAGCCTCTACGGGACTCAGCGTAGACTCCTTCTGACGCTTCCCAGGATGGGGAGTGGGAGTTTCCATAGTTTCTTTTGTCTGAGTACCGTTTTGGCTGGTCTCTTGCTTCGCCTTAGCCTTCTTCTGATATTCGATACATTTTTTACCGATGTCTTTTCTAACGTACTTTATGGCATCTTTGAGATGCAAATCACCGTAGTTTATGACGTGTTCCAGGTTGCTCACTGCACGCCGTGCCTCACCCAATCCTTCCCTGATCGGTATAAACATGTTGCGCTTTGTGTCGCAGAAATGCTGCATCCCCTTCAGCACACTCTTTGAATCATCCAGGGCTTTTTGATTCAACTTCTTCCATCTATCTGCTTCCATAATATCAAGCTTAGTCTGCGTCTTTTGACTGGTGTCAAGATCTTCCAACACATCCAATTCTCCTACCAACTCCTCAAACACACTTCGTTTTAAGTTTGGTTGCTTCTCCATTTTATTCCCACGAGTAGCCAGGGAAATGTAGGTCCACCCCCACTGAGCGCCGCATGTGGGGTTAAGGTCTGTATACTCTAAGAGGCGACCTCGTATCCTAGATATCCTAGGTATCCTAGACCGTTTGCGACACCATACCCTGGTGCCATTCAGTCTTCGGCACGGTTGTTAATGCCTTGACTTGGGAGTTTTTCCTTTGGGACCATCCCTGGACCATTGTCCGCGACTGCTTATTGAGTTGTGTAACCGTATTCAGCAGAAACCCTCGGTACAGGGCCCCCTATCCACAGCCCAAGGACGCGCTCGGTAGCCTAGTCAAAGGCGTAAAGGAAATAGCCACAGTATAATTAACATCGTTATTGCAGATGAAAGACTAAGAGAACTAGTAAAAGATACATGAGTTGTGAGGGGTTCTAAATGCAATAGTGATCATTACCCTCTAATCTCCAAAATAAACTTAGGGCGAGGATGGAGAAGAAAGAGAACAGAAAAAAACGAGACAAATGCGAATCAAGATCTAAAATTTACAGAAACCGAAAGTGCGAATAGAATGTCAAAATAAGATAAACGAACGCATAGACAGGGCAACTTGGACGGCATCAACCACATGGACGACCTTAACTTATTTGCTTCCTCGAAAGAGGACCTTAACCCCTGCGTAGCATTGACGCCTTTTGGCGTCAACTATTTATTTCATATTTAAATTGCTTCAAATTGAGATTCGAGTCACAATCGGGGGTTTTCGGGTACGCTGAATCCGAATCTGTAGTAAAAATTAAGAAATTCAAAATGGCGGCGTTAATATAGCGGACGAAAATATGAAATATCACCCAAAAAAAATTTCCTGTACATTTTGGGCACTTTTTGTCGAATACCCTCCACCAACGAAGTGGTTAACATCCTTGTGGAGGCGGTAAATATATACTCTAAAGCGATTGGCATGAGCTTCTTACTGGACAAGTCTGTCCGCGTCCACCTAAACCAACGAAGGCTAGAAACTACATCATCGCGTGACAATCAGGATGTTCAACTCTTAGGCGGAAACACCATTCAACATCTCGGTATTGGAGAAACATATACATATCTTGGTATATCGCAAGCGGAAACCCAAAATGTGCGTGTGTTAAAAACAGCCCTTGGAAAAATGTATCGCCAAATTCTCAGAAAAATTTGGACTTTCGAATTAACTGGAAAGAATAATTTCCAAGCGACCAATAGACTGGCCGTTCCTACACTGCTCTACACGTTTGGTACAGTAAAATGGAACGTCGATGAGTTGAAGCAGCTTGACCAAAGCACACGCAAGATGCTGTGTGTGTGTGTGTGTGTGTGTGTGTGTGTGTGTGTGTGTGTGTGT
>CAKNXH010062075.1:239663-268063 GCA_932178445.1 Andricus quercusramuli
TGTGTGTGTGTGTGTGTGTGTGTGTGTGTGTGTGTGTGTGTGTGTGTAAAAAAGTTCTATACAAATTTCTCTTGTTCTTTTGCAATATGTTTCATAGTTTGCGAGAAAAATTCAAAAATCACATTTTTGGGGAAAAAAATTCTCCCGGTCTCGCAAATGGTTTAGCAAGCATGATGCTGATAAGATGCCTTTCTTCTATTAGTAGAAACTTGTTAATCGTTAAATAACAAATATCAATTAAATTCAGAAAAAGGCAAATAAACCAAAAATTAACATACAACAGTATTAACTGATTATGATTTGTTTGTAACGTTGAAAATGTTTTGCCCAGTGAAACAACGTTTCACAATGCTTACATTTTTTTGGTTCTTCCTTCAAAAATTTTTTATATAATTCAGGAAGATAACTTTGAAAATAAAATGATTCACACTTGGCGATGACTCTTTTCAAAAAAATTTCATTACGATAAAGCTGGATGCAAACACTTTGCATCGGAGAATAGATGAATAAATCACAGGTGTCTATACCATTTATGTAAAGTTGGATTTGACATTGCGTGCAGTATATTGAACTTTCTTTTAATTGAACCTTTCCATTTTTGAATTCCAAGTAATTTACATTGCATTGTTTCATCTCATAGTCCACAATAGGCTTCTTGTCACAGCTACTAGGACACTTAAATTCTACAATTTTGGTAAGTTGCTGATTATCGAAAACAATTCCATCTAGGCTGGCACATAATCAAGGTTTTTTTTCGCTAACGATCACACCAACTGTCTTGACTTCAACGCCATGTAACTGTTCATAATATTTAAGAGCATCAGCTTCATGCTCGCTTCCATATTGGATAGAAGAAGTATCTATTTTCTTTGGACTGATCATATCTTGAACTAACGATTCAATGGATTTCATTGTCAGGCATTGGCAAGATATTTCTACCTTACTCCACGAAAAAAATAAGCCTATTCCTGCAAACGTAACCAAAATGTACATTCACTTATAGAAATTGTTTAAATAATTAACTTTCCTCATCCGTTGGCAAAGTAACATAGCAAAGAGTCATTGGAAATACATTTTTAGTTGATTTCACAAAGAAAATGTAGTCTATTCTTGGAAAACTGGTCAAAATTTGCATTTATTTATAAAAATTGTTTGAAAAATTTATATTTTTTATCAATTTGAAAAAAAATACAGTTAGGAATCACTAACTATACATTGTTGGTGAGTTCCGCAAAAAATGGGCTCTATTCGTTATCTAAGAGCGCGGGCAGACGTCGAGTACTTTTTCCAAATCTTAATATCTCAGTAAATTTTTAACGAATCGATAAGAGATTTTCCAAAAAACTTCATTTAACATTGCTGAACAAATCACTCACTGGAAATTGTTTGAAAGTCGAAGTTAACCAGATACTTTTTACCGGCGAAACCAAGAAAACACAATTATCGATTGACCTCATTTTGCATTAAATATTATTAAACAATTAGCGACTGTGAAGTTTTTCATGATTTCTTAGGCACCGCTAAAGTATTTTTTTAATATGTCCTGCAAATATGAACTCATTTCAATAATATTTAGCCGAGTTAAAACGATTAACTTTTAAAACTTAATTAAATCAGGGGGAAACTTTTTTCCAATATTTCGTTTTTATTATTAAAAATAAACGTTTGGCAAAAAAATTCTAACAGGAAAAAGTTTCATTTCCTTAATTTCTACAATTTTACATTTTAAAAAAATTGATTTTTCGATTCTGAAAATTTTCTTTCTTTGAGACGATCGGATAATACCTTTACGCTTTTTCGGGCGTCGGGCTGGTTACTGTATCCAGCGGCTCAATTGTTGACGATTAGGGGACGATTAAAAGTATAACGTCCAAAGATATACTTTTGGCAAAATTTGAAGCGAGAATCTTCGCAAATATTTGAAACATCATTAATCAAAGTATAAGTTTTAAATTTCGTATCACACTTATTGATAATGAACGTACATAAATTAAATTTTCACGATGAAAAGAGTTTATGACAAAAAAAAAATGACCAAAATAAAACAAATCTTTCTTTCCTAATAATATAGTGGTGACTGTTTAATTTTAAAGAAATAATTAACAAAGCAATTTACAGATATTTTTGGCTAAAAAAATCATGAGTGAGGTTGAAACAATACATAATAGGAAAAATGATCTCCGAAGCCTCAGTGATAATTCAACTATTCGAAAAAAAATACTTGAAAAAAAGTAGACAATAGGAAAAAAATCGGTTTTCTAAATCTCCCATTTTTTAGTATTTTTAAACTTTGACCTAACAGATTTTTTCATGAAAAAAAAAAGAATTACCGTTTTTTTCTTTCTTAAGTTTATCAATTACCATAGCTTTAAATATCTTGCGGAAGTTCAATAACATTTTGAGAAAAACAACAAAAATTTTTGGTTAATAATTTTGATAAATTTTGGGGATAAGACTTTGAGAAAAAGAATATTTTTTATTTGAATGAACACACTAGCATTCTTACCTGTGCTTGCAATAAGAACTTCCTAAGGATTTTTAACTGAATATTGTTTGTTTTTTTTTAACCGAAATCATTCAATTTATTCAAATAAAAAATTACTTTCCTTTTATTTTTATCTAAGACTTGGCCTCGTTCTACTTCTTTAAGGTATAGAGGCTACTTTTTCTACTTTTTTGTGATAAACTGGCATATTAAGTAAAACTAAGACCATCAAATCTCATCTGAAGGTAACCGGCTGCGCTGGGCAATTTTTTTTTCTTCAGTTTTTCACTCCCATAACCAAATGTTCAGTTGAATGCAAGCGCTTCTTATACAGAGTGTCCACGCCAGGGCTTACCGAAAATTATGCAACCCGTCTTACACGCCAATGCTATTCTTATGGCCGTGTATAGCAAGTTGCATACTTTTTGGTAAGCCCTGGCGTGGACACCCTGTATATATCCGGCTGCAGACGGTAGGTAATTTTAGAGATTGAAAAACCCTCTGGATTGAGTACGACAAGAATTACTTGCGAGTCTTATAAGAGTTAGGATAATTAGGGGCTGATGATCTCCCGTGGGAGGGAGCATTTCAGGTATGTAAAACCCGAAAAGGATATACATGGAGTAAAAAAAATATAAATTGTAATCTCAATATACAATACGCCTACATTTTGTACATTTTATTAACATATGTATATTGTATACGCACTTAGTACAATTATCGAGGAGCACTGCGTCTAATTATGCCACGTGGAATAAAAGAAATCAACATTTATTTTAAATTAATATGTTTGAAAAAACACAGGGCAACGGTTCGGTCAAATATAGAACCTTTCCAAGCCTCTTCCAAAAAAACCTTCTTTACATCAAACCATAAAAATGCGTTGGTCACATAATTTAGCTAGTTTTTGTAAAAAAACGCGAGTATCGATGTAGATTGACGTAAAGCTGATGAGATACGGTTTAAACCTATTGGAAAAACCTACTTACATCTATTGTATCATCAGCTTTTGTATCAATCTACATCGATATTCGTGTTTTTTTATAGAATAACTAGCTATGTAAATTACGTAACCAAAGCAATTTTATGATTAGATGTCATAATAATAATTATAATTTTCCAATCTATTAATTTTAAATGAATGCTGATTTCTTGTATTCTGAACGACCATTTGAAGCTATTTACCGGTTAATTATATGATACAAAGGTTGTAGTACAACCTGTATAAAAAAAAACATAACGTTCTAAATAGAAAAGTTTAGGCAGAGTTAGTTTAAAATGCCACGCGCAAAAAAGCGAGACGCGGATTTCACATGGATTTCATCACGAAATTGACCAGAATCATTTTCAACATAGGTTTGAAATTATTTTTATCAGTAACTTTTTATTACAATAAAATTAAATCCATTTTATACTACAAGACACGCAGATCCAGGTAACAAAATATACAGATTGTATATTGAGATTCTATATTTTGAAGAAGTACATTTTTTTTGTCTTTCATTCTAAAAACTATGGATTTTTAAATATGCAAATGCAGTTACTGCCAAGGGGTTATTCGCTTTTGAAATTATTTAAATCCCGCGATCCCAAAATCTTTAAAAATCGGAATTATCGATTTAAGATTCCAGATCTCTCACAGGGATCAGATGGAGTTGATAAGATCTGTCGAGGAACTTTTCAAGATTCTCACAATTTTTGAAAGATTTGCGGCGAGATTTCAAACAGTATTTCATCTGTTTTTGATTCGCCGAATCTTGAGATCTCTGATAGGTTGCAAAAATGAATCTTATTTAAGATTCAAATAGTCTCGAAGTTCATTTTACTCTGACAAAACTTTTTTATTACAATAATGTAGAAACAAATTTTTCATAATTAAAAATAAAATTCAATGACCATCCAACTTTTCGGCTCTTTAGAGACAAAAATAACATAATGAAAAAAGAGGGAAAAAGAGGAAAAAGTCAACCAATACCACCTCTCACTTTTTCCTTCTTCCGTCCTTTTTATACTACGGGGGAAAAACCAACATGTTTCGAGGTCAATTTAAACCTCCTCATCAGGGAATTATTTATTGGATAACTAAAGGTATGATTAAATTCATATAACCATAAAAATTCTATATTAATTTTACTTCCTTTCATAATTCTGAATTAGCCCCTCGGTCACTGCTTGGTAGAAGCGCCGCGCCAAGATATCTGTCAACTGTTTCGACTTTTTGATTTATGACTCGGAGCTTAGCCCATAAAGCCAGCCACTCACGCTCGTGCCAGGGGTATCACACGATTATTATATTTTGTTTAAACTTTTTCTCGGGTGAACCCGGTTTTTCGTCATAGCCACGAACTAAGTCAAGTGACAGATGAGATGAGGATGTTATAAGTTATTTTAATACGATGTTTGAAATCATTTGCGATGATGTTGTAGGTACAAAAGTAGGAGAATGGTGTAGTTTGCAGTTTGTCTTTACCGCTGTTGTCCTTACACAGCGGCCGTGAGTGTTGGAGGTGACAACAGTCGCCTCTGGATGTTTTATTAGAGCTACCATGTGACACGATTATTAAAAAATGAGGAAGCTCATTTTCATTCAGGCTTAAGATGGTTATTGCCCAATATGTCGAAGGCATTTTTGGTTAGAGTTGGATTTTTTGTTTGTTTGAATATTATGCACGGGGTTGTCCCGGTATATATTATTAGTCACGGACGCATGATTACAATGCAATCAAGTGACCTGATAAGAGCGTGTGCCCTGACATATTGGGCAAAGCCTGGTTTTGACCCCATCATTCACAGACTGGGTTGCAGTCAAGTGCATGATGGGGGATTACAATATGCACGATTATTATTATTTTTTGTTTAAACTTTTTCTCGGGTAAATCCGAGTTTTCGTCATAGCCACGGACTAAGTCAAGTGACTGATGATATGAGGATGTTATAAGTTAATTCATTACGATGTTAGAAATCATTTGCAATGATGTTGTGGGTACAAAATTAGAAGCATGGTGCAGTTTACAGTTTATTTTTACCGCTGTTATCCTTACACAGCGCCGTGAGTGTTGGAGGTGACAACAGTCACCTCTGGATGCTTTCTTAGAGCTACCATGTTATTATTATAAGGAGCATCTTTTCTGTCAGGCCTAAGATGGCCACCACCTAACATGTCGAAGGCATCCCCTGCCAAAGCCGGACTCCTTGTCTGCCCGAAAACCATGCACGGGGCCGTCCCGGCATATACCGTCAGTCACGGACTCACTACCATAATGCAATCAAGTGATCTGATAAGAGAGTGTGCCCTGACATATTGGTCAAAGCCTGGTTTTTATCCCATCATTCAGGGACTGGGTTGCAGTCAAGTGCATGACGGGGGGACCTACAGCTTAAGGTGGGTTCCGAACCATCAGAACCTCGGTAAAGTTACATAGACAAATTTCAAGAGGTACCGGCTCCGGGATCGAACCCCGGACCTCTGAGATGAAGTCCGTGCGTCTAATCAACTGAGCCAACGATTTTTTTTTCTTTTATTATTATCATTATATAATAATAATTATTATTAAAGTTCCCAATTTGACTCAGCGGGAAAAATGCGAAACTGCAGTGCTAATCGCCTTTCGCCCAATTATCTTGTTCAAATTTAAATGCAATATCAGAATTAATGATTTTTTTCAATTATATTCACATTTACAAGATGTTAAGGCGATATAAACATCTGTTATTGTAGTTATATATTAAACATATATAAGTTACGTTTAAAATCAGACCCAATTAATGATATCAATATTTGATATTTTTGTTATCTTTGTACGTATATCATTCACGGTGATTATGTATGCATGAACTCAAAAAATAACACTTAAGCTAGTAAAATAGACGTCCAACAGAGTGAACTTACCAAAAACCAAAATTCTTAAACTTTGTATAAAATTGTTACGTTAAACGGGTTACACGTACATAGATTTCAAAGGTTATATTTTGACATAGGATCTTGACACGTCCATTTTGGTTACTTTTACACTTATGAGTCTTCAGAGGAAATTTAAACAGAGCATTTTGGCGAAAGGAGATCAGCGCCACAATTTCGCTGTTTCTTCGCTGAGTCAAGTTGGGAACAAAACTTCCGATAGGCTGGCGTGACATACCTGCGGCTTTTTCACAAATTCTTAAAAAGCTTCCAAGTTGAAATTACTAATATTTTGCGCGGATTTCTCCCCTTTGGCTTATTTTTCATCAGCTGATACGGATACGCTGGGTTTTGCACGTGCCCGGGTTTTTATTTGCAGGAACACTTGTCACGTGCCTCCAGCCGCAGCCTTTACAATATTTTGAAAATTCTACCATCAGAAACTGTGCTTTGATTAAGAAAACTTAACTCTTATTTTTTCCCAGAGAAATCTTCTGGAAATTAAACAATTTAGTACCACAAAAACCTTCCTTAGTGCCTTTTATTTCATTTCCCAAATTTTGAACTGGATATCTCACTTCGTAGGAATGATCCTATTATATGAGCAAATCCAAGCTTTTGATTGTCAACTTCATGGTTTTTATACAATTCTGAAAATGTTAGTACTTATGCTTGAATGATAAGTAGTTGGAACATTTACATTGCCCCTCCTCCAAATAGTATCAGTCGAAAGTGCTATAAATTAGGTCATTCTTATTTTGCAAATTTACTTCAATATTTTAATTATACATTATCAGTTGGTGGTATTTATCGTGTACCAAAGATAATTAGGTGTTATTATAAGTAAACAAACATTTATTGAGAGAAACTCACCAGAAGAAAAAGGAGCTACCCTTTCCTGCTGTTTCTCCATTTCGGTTTCTTGTTTGCAACTTTTTAATTGGTTTCAATCACGTCTTTAAAAACTGAACAGTGAAAAACACTTGTTGCCAGCAAAAGCCGTATTGTATTGACAGTTGGTGGATGTGGAAATTATAAGACTGTAACTAATGTGTTACATGTTTTTATATCAGAAACCCGAGTTTTTTTTAACTGCTTCTTCACAGACTAAAAAAATTACTGCCATTTTATTCTTTTCAGCAAACCTACGTGGGAAATATTATTTTGACACAACGTTCTACTCTGACTCTACGACATACTCATAATGAGTCGACCATTTTGTACAGGTTGTACCACGAAGGAATAATAATGGGTAGGGATGGCAAAAGTATCGATACTAACGATATATATCGATACACCACCAGTATCGATAAGTATCGATACATTTTTTGCTCAACGATACATATCGATATTTTTATCTCCCATTCTCCATTGGCGGCAGTGATATGTAAGTAAAATACTCGTGGTAATTTACTTGGTTTTCTACGGTATTTTACGTCATCAGTTTTCTACATGATGTAAACGTAGAGGGAAGATAGGTATAGAGGCGACAATGCAATGGGCAGCTTGATTCTTGCTAAGGGGAGCGAGACGGCAGGGGAAGGCTTAGTTAGGGAACCAGCAACGCGAAGGCGCTAGTGCCGCGAACCAGTGCTTTTACGCTTAACGTGTGTGAGTGGGGTAGGTGAAGAGAGTGTGCCGTGTACATGAGTCGAACTGCAAAAAATTTAGAACCCTTATACCTGGACTGGTCTTTTCGAACTATATTCTGGCTATTAACTTTCTTCCAATATTTTCGTGAATGGAAATATCCACCGATACGTTTTTCATTTGAAACTTTGTATTTTGATATTTCAAGTTAAAATTGAAAAAAGTACGTTTTTTTCAAAACGACGCCATCAGAAATTTTTCGATTCGCCCAAATGAATAATTCTTTTCTTAGAATGATTCATTACAATAGTCATTATTATTACAATATGTGAGCATTTATTTAAAATTATTTGCTTCCAAATTATAACCATAACAAACACGTGAACTTATTGATAAATACACAAATAAAAATGTACAAATAATATCCTTCGCATACAATAATTATTTTCTTAGAATTATAATATTCTGTATGGGCATTTTTTACATTATTTGATTTTGTACTTATACATTTTCTACTCCCATACTTATCTTTCTGCACTCGTGGAAAAAATCTGAATAATGTAGGTCAAACTTTTTTTTTAAACTTAGAAATAAAAAAACATTTTAACATTATCCTAGGTACAGTTGATGACTCGGATCCAATAACTCACCCGACTCTCGTACTATTTTCAAAGTACATATTTCAGTCAATTTTTGATGAATTCATCTAAAATATTCCAGGTATTTTCTTTGAACTATATAGAGCAACTTTCTTGCTGGAGTTTGTTTTTAGTCTGAAGTTTCCTCGATACTTTTTGTCTCCGAATGTAGGAAAATGTGGTTACCGACCAGCCTTAATTTTCAATTGGATATTATTAAACAAAAGGTCATTTTCAACTTTTTATTATTTTGCAGGAATTCGCTGAGTATACTTTGTATGTGTACTCAATTTCAAACAGTTTTAATAAAATTGGTACGAGTTGTGATGATTTAGGTTTTAATCACTTATCGAATATTATGAAAAAAAATTTCTCTTCATAACAAAAATTTTTTGCAAATATTAATGAATACTATATTCGTACAAGTTTCTACAAACAACATGTTTTGAGTTATGACTGAGTAGTTACATTTTTTTTAATTAAAGTGATTGCAACGTCGTACTGAAAAAATTATAAACTGATTTTATCATGGAAGAAATGTTAAAAAATATGATTACCATCAACTTAAGAGAATAATTCAATAAAAACATAAGATCTAAATTTTTCCATGAAAATAAGGGATCTATTCGCCATAAACATGCAAAGAAATGTTTTTGCAGCAAACGAAATGAGGCAAAAATGAATAATAATCAATTCTGAATTAAAATATTCATAAGGGGTATACAAAAAAAAATAATTCTGAATCTCAACTTGCATTGTCGATTTTTCTGTTCCCTTTGGGTTATAAATGAACCACTTTGAAAGAGACATGAATGAGATATTATTCAGAGGTCGCTTATAGTAAATTTGTCTGCTTTTATACAAAAATTCATCTTTTTAAAAACATCTGATCATATTGGCAAATTATGCAGAATGTAAAAGATGCAGCTTATTAAAAAGAGTATTTTTGGATCATCAGTCTCTTTATAAATTATGCATACTTAAACAGTGGCGGACTGGGTACCTTGGGGCGACCGTGGGAAGTCGATATGTAGAGGCGCCTTCCTGAAAAGCAAAAAAAAAAAAAAAGGAAAAAACCACCATTATTTTTTGTGCCACTTTTATAATGATTTTTTTATTTTTATTAACAGAAATATTTTCCACGACGCAGCAGTAGTATATATTCAAATACTCGCAATAATGACTATTATTATGCGAAAAGCTGTTAATCTCGCTATTAATCTCTTCAGGAAAGAAATTTATTAATATATTAAGAAATTAATCCGACTCTATCCAGTTCAATCCGAACCGAATTTTCAATCCAAATGAATCTGAATAAATTCGAACCTGGATTGACTGATCAATTTACAGAAAAAGGATTTTAAATCCTTTCGTTTACACAATAATATGTTGCAACGTTTAAAGTTTTACGAAATAATTTTGAACTATTTATAGTTTGATAAACGAAGATATTAAATACATTGCTGACGCTTTATATAATGAGAAAAAAATTCTGTTAGATGCAAGAGAATACAATTTTTCTCCATAGTTACGAATCCTGGAATGACAAACAAATTAATCCTCAAAAAACTTTTATTTGCTTTGGAAGTATAATTTGAAATTCATGTACGATGTTATGTGTTGATGATTAACTAGATTATGGAGTACAATATGTTTACGGAGTAACATTTCAATAAATTCCTTCTGCTTTCTCCTGTTTAATATTAAAAACATTTACATTGTTTAAAAAATTATCTTAGAGGGCGCCTACATGCCTCAGGGGGCGCCTGATAGGGTGGACGCCGGCGGGGTTTCCCGCATCCCAACCTATGGCCGGTCCGCCACTGTACTTAAAGACCTCTCCATAAGCGGGATAGATAATTCACACTACTTTCTAACCATTTCTTTCGCATATCTCCCTCAGATATTGTATATAATTTTGCGTTATGATTTGCCTTTTTCGAGAAAAATCAATTTTTCTGTAAAACCAGACCAATTTATTTCTCCTTCAACGTGGTTCATTTTTGACCCACAAGGAACAAAAAAAATCGAAAATACACATTGAGATTCAGACTTGCTTTTGTCTAAGCACGTCCATGAAAGTATTATGCTGTTAGTGACATATTATCACAAAATGTTCAGAATAAATACTCATAGTTATTATTGGAAAATGTTCAAAATATTATCAAACATTCTCTGTAAAAACCAGAGATTTTTTTTTTCTGTATCGTATTTTTCGAGTCCTTTTTTGAAATATGATAACTTCATGGTGTTATTATTTTCAATGTAGAAAAACGACTCTGGAATCCCACGAGTGGTTTCATTTTAGTATGACTGGAGACAGGTTTTTTAATCATACTTCAATGCCTGGAATTAGCTCTGAAGTAATAGTATTTTTACAGTATTAACAAGAATATTGATTTTCAGTGAATTACATACCTACTAAAAAATCTTGTAACTGACTAAATTTTCATGTGAAAATTTCAAAACTTGGCAGAGTACAACTTAATTTGCATAATTATTTGAATTTGCGAAATCGAAGATGGCAAAGTAATTACAAAGTAAAATTGGATTGAAAATAGCACTGTAAAAGTATAAGGAATTTATCTTTGTGAAAGTATATTTAAAAAATTTCAATTTGAAACCTTCTAGTCACCAAGAAACTTTATCAACTCTTCTGTAGTGGAGAAAGACTTGCAATTCCGATAATTTTTCAGAACCAAGAAGTTTCAATTTGCTTATTTTTAATTAATATATGTCCTCCTTACAAAATTGTATATCTACATTTTTCAATAGACCGAATCCATTTCAAATCAGCCAGGTTCCAGACTTGAAGTTGCAGAATCTCTCGGGGACAAAATATGTTGGGTTTTAGAGAAAATTAGGCGATACGTATTTTTGCGATTTGTGAAAACAAATTGTTTTACAGAGTTATGCGTATTTGAATTGAGATATTTACGATTTCTTTTCAGATTCTGGTAGAGTTTATCGCTTTCTTTCGAAACTCGCGAGAAAATTAAAAAGTCCTTGATATTAACAAAATAGCGGCAGTTTTTCTGAAAATGTTAAAAGTCGATTTTCTCAAAAAAACCCACACTTATATTTTTTGCCAATTTTTTGTTGAATTTGTAATATCATAAGGAAAATACCTTGTAAGTTTAATGCGGGCTAAATAACATTTGTGGGCAGGAGAATTTTTTTCATAAAATCAAATTTTCGCATTTCGTTTAAAACAAAAACAGATACAAAAAAATGTTGAGAAAATAGTTTGCACATTTAAAAAAGTTCTACAAGAAGTTCTCTTAAGCATTTATCATATCTTGTACCATTTCCGAGAAAAATGAAAAAAATTCAATTTTCATAAACGAAAAAGTGTCTTCATTCCTGGCTTATTAGTTTTACGTGGGCTGAACAATTTTTATCATCAGAAAGTTATTTTTCATAAATTCGAATTTTGAAATTTTTTGCTGAAACAATTTAAGTTACAAAAGTCTCAATCTCAGTTTAAAAAAGAAATAAATAATACCTGGATCCACGTTTTCAGATTTTTATTATCTATTTATTCAGATTCTTCATTTCAAGATTTGAAAAATTTTATTTGTTTTTTAAACTGAGATTCAAATAAAGTTTTTATACATTGTTGAAAAATACCTGGATAAATGTGGAATATATTTAAATATATTGAATATAAAAACTTTTCAGTCGAAAAATTTCTTGTCTTGACATTCATTTTGTAACTTAAATTGTTTCAGCAAAAAATTTCAAAATTCTAATTTATGAAAAATAATTTTCTGATGATAAAAATTGTTCAGCCCACGTAAAACTAACATGGAGCTTTCCTTATATGAACGTACATATATTTCTTAATATTGAACATAAATGGTGGATATTACCATAAGCCAGGAATGAAGACAATTTTTTGTTTACGAAAATGGATTTTTTTCACTTTTCTCGGAAACGGTACAAGATATCATAAATGCTTAAGAGAACTTTTTGTAGAACTTTTTTAAATGTGCAAACTATTTTCTCAGCATTTTTTTTCTATCTGTTGTTGTTTTCAAGAAAAATGCGAAAATTCGATTTTATGAAAAAAAATTCTCCTGACCACAAATGTTATTTAGCCTGCATTAAACCTACAAGGTATTTTCCTTATGATAGTACAAATTCAACAAAAAATTTGCAAAAAATATCAGTGTGGGTTTTTTGAGAAAATCGACTTTTAACATTTTCAGAAAAACTGCCGCTATTTTGTTAATTTCGAAGATTTTTCTCATGTTCTCGCGAGTTTCGAAAGAAGGCGACAAACTCTACCAGAATCTGAAATTTGTTTTCACAAATCGCAAAAATACGTTTCGCCTAATTTCCTCTAAAAACATCATATTTTGCCCCCGAGAGATTCTGCGACTTCAAGTGTAGAACTTGACTGATTTTAAATGGATTCGGTCAATACTGTATTTTTCCAATTGAAAAAATCAAATGATCTAGAAAAGGGGCGTTTACTGTCTCAGAATTAAATATAAGTATAACATTCTAGCATAGGAAAATTTTCAATGATTATTTGCATTTATTTCGTCTTCCTGAGATAATTAATATACTATAATATACACTTGAAAATTCATTTTTAATGAAATGCATATTTGGCAAATATTCAAAATCGACGAGATTATTAGCAGCAGTTCTTGGTTACGATGAAAAACTGGCAAGTAACAATTTCTTTCACTTGTCACGCTAAGCCCAAGCTAAGCCTATCTTCCCTCTACGTTCGTAGAGGTGTCGAGGGGTAGAGGGAACGGTTTGCGTGTGCGCGGGGAATGAGACGTCGGGAGTAGGCTTAGTTAGGGAACCAGCGATGCGAGGGCGGTAGTATCGCGAACCAGCCACGCAACCGTTCCCTCTACCCCTCACCGCCTCTACAAACGTAGAAGGAAGATAAGCTTAGCATGGGCTTAGCCTGACAAGTGAAAGAAATTGACTTCTCGTCGATTTTGAATATTTGCCAAATATGTATTTCATTAAAATTGAATTTTCAAATGTATATCATTAGGGTGGTCCAAAAATTCGACTTTCGATTTTTGGTGATAAAACCGCCCTATTTTGTTCGTTTTCCGGAAAAAGAAATTCCGTAATTTTTTTTTTCAACGTTAACCCGTGCCCGCGGGCTTTTGAAATTAACATGGGGTTTTAAATGGGAAAAGCTAGATTTTCAAAAAAATGGAAAAAAGAAGTACTTGTTATACATTTTTTCTCAATTAAAGTATTGTCGCCTCTTGAGGAGTATTTAAGGAATAATTTCCACCCAATAGCTTTTAATTTTGATACACCTGAACCCCTTTAATTCTGCCCGGAAAATGCCCCAAAAAATGCAAAATAGCAGTTTTCTATCAAATTCATGCTAAATACGGTATTTTAAAAAAAATTTCAACATTAATTATTTTCAATCGGTAAGTGACGAGTTTTAAAGTATATTTTAAATAATTTTGAATTGTTTAAACAATTAGTATTTGTTTAAACAATTTTTTCTCCCTAAAATCGTAAAAAGTCATTATTTTTTGAAAATAATGGGACAATTAAAGAATTTTGAAAGCAATACATTTTTGAAGGATGTTTGGTAATTATTTAAACAATTTTGATTTGTTTAAACAATTTTGTCCCCCTTTAAAGTTAGAAGCAGCTAGAAACTCACGTTTTGACAATCACAGACGGTACTAAAAAAGATGACGGAAATATCAATGAAAATTTTGATGAAAATAAAAAGACGGACAATGATAGCAATGTACAGAACGAACTATCGACTACATAAACAGGGACGAAACTCTAATGGACATTGATAACCTTTCCAGTTCAGACGTAACGTTAGGGGACAATGCTTTATACTATTTTGCCGAGTTTACTGTGCGCGCTGCTCTCCAAAAATTTAAAAATTGCACAAGATTGTCAAGTTTTTAAAATGTAGCACGAATCAAGCGGTATTTCAGAATCAAATTTTACAATTTTATGAAGCTTTTCCAACAGCAGTAGGCGTACACGATGAGTTCTCAATGGGAAATTTAACAGCAGCTTCCGAAATGTACACAAAAGTCTGTGAATTCATTTCAAATTTGTGGCAAACAAATTATTCATCTTTTCGGACAAAATACGGATTAGTGAAATAATTGCAAGAATTTATCATGAAAGAAACTAATAAGAAGTTCCCTGACTGGTACAATGACAAGTGTAAAGATCACAGACTTTTCTTACTTCGGAAGTTGCTCGTTTCCAGAATTTCGCGTGGCTTAAAATGGGAATATATTGACGCTCTTAAAAGAGAAAAAAGAGCCAAAAGACATCAGGAAAATGCAGATGCCGAAAATAAGCGACGTTTGAAAAAATTCCGTCATATTTAAAATTTGAATACAGTCCAGGCATCTTGTACGAAAAAATTTATTTTCAACTGGAACGGTTTGTTACTTCGTTTTCCGTAGGATATTCATCAAGCGAGCTATTCAAAAAAATCTTTTTCTGGTTAAAAATAGCAAAAAATGTGTTCTTTTGAAGAGTCCCAACTCTTGATCTATGAAGGCTGGAAGTTTTTTTTTACATTTACACATCCTAAATGAAATTTTTTTCTCTGTCATCATTAACATAGATTTGCCCACAAAAAAAGTATTTCGAAAAAACTGAACACGAGTAATTTGCTCTAAAGAATACGTCAATGTCGTCAATAGTGGTCAAGTTTGGGAGGCCATTGCTTATGACACATTGAGGTTTGGTCATTATTTTGTTTTAGAATTACTCAAAATTGCGTACACTTTAATTAAAATGGAGAATATTTTTTCGTAAAATTGACAGCTTCTAAAGTATGAATATTAACTTCAGAATTGGGGTTTTTAGCCTTCTTTTTGGAAAAAAATCGGGGTTCTTTGCAGACATACAACTCTGCGCCTATTATTGAAAGACATTTTTTCTTTTTTCTTAACTTTTCCAGAATTTTCTAAAGTTTACGAAAGTAGTCTACGAAAACACGGTTTTTGGAAAATTGTTTTAAAATATTTTCGGGAAGCGTCGTCGTCATGTTTGGAAAATTTAAATTTCCCATACTATTGAAATTCTCAGTGAAACGCTATAGAAAACAAACGCGTTGAATAATTATTAGATGCCTGGACTAATATGACGAGAGTTTCTTAGACGGAAGGTCATTGTTTTTAGCGGTAATGTTGATACACTGCAATTGGCCTTTCTATATGTAGGGTGCTTCAAACCTTCCTTGCCACTCTGCAATAGTAAATTTTGGATTACAAAATAAACGGGAGGGTTGTTATTAAATTTTTTTTTCATATACATCTTTGTCAGAATTTCAGAACTTTGCAGGTATGAAAATGGAATGTGCGTTATTTTCAATACTTTTCACGTGTGAATTATATGGAAACAATCAATATATGATAAAATTATGTCAAAAACATAATCTTAGTTAGATTAGTAATGGTGTTAAAGCGATGTTGTTTGTCTGAGTAATATAAGTTTATAAAAATAATATATGTAGATGGTAAAAGATTGACATACTTCAGACCAAAAGTAGATTTAGATGTTAAAAATCCTTTATTTCTGCCAACGTTTCGAAAACATGAGTCGTTTTCCTCTTCAGGACGTAGATTAAATTTAAAAGTTCGTTAATTCATCTTAGTATTATTATAAAATCCTCTTCCTCATCTTATCACTTGTGGAGCTTCGTTTTTTCCATGAATTTTTGTTTAATTCTGTCAAAAACTTTAATTTGTTTAAGACTCTTCAAATAAGCCAAATAAATTATTAAAATTTTAAAAAGTATAAATTTATAAGTTTTTTAAACAAATTTAAGTTTTTAAAAGAATTAAACAAAAATTCATGGAAAAAATCAAGCTCCACAAGTGATAAGACGAGGAAGAGGATTTTATAATAATACTAAGATGAATTGACGAACTTTGAAATTTAATCTACGTCCTGAAGAGGAAAACGACTTATTTTTTCGAAACTTTGGCAGAAATAAAGGATTTTTAACGTCTAAATCGACTTTTGGTCTGAAGTATGTCGATTTTTTACTATCTACATATATTATTTTTGGAAACAATCAAATATTTATAAAGCAGATCGTTATATCTTGTAGTCTTAAGAAATAAGAATATTCTCTCCTTTTTCAGTTCTGAACTTTTTTTCAATAAAAGATTTGGACAAAGCAACCATTTTTTACATAACGCAATTGAAACTTTTGTTACCCTATTGTTAAAAGTATAGGAAATATGATGTTTTTTTATTTTGGTAAAAATATCTATTCTTCTACTCAGGAGCCGTATATAAATTACGTGAAGAAATTAATTACTTCACAATCATTGTTAATCAGAAAATTCCCGTAATGGGGCATTATATGTCTACTTTTTCCCCTTACATTAACAATGTTAGAATTGCAAGAGCCCGCACTGTTGGAGAATATTCTTCTTTCTACGTGTAGGTTAATAAATATCAATTTTGTCGAATAAATACGTCCAAATTATACAAATAATTTTAAAAGTTGAAAGCCTCAAGTATATCATATTTTACTGGAGAAGTAAGAGAAGAAATGTATTTCTTGCTCATTAGTTCGTTATTTAATATTATAGGATTTTGTTATTGTTATACTCTTAATGTTTTTGAAAGTTGTGCGAGAATCGCAATTTTAATTTTTGTAAAGTGTTTGAATGAAACAATTTCTGCACTTGAGCTCTCGAATTCAAACTCGCCGAAAGCTCGAAAACGCTAAAAGCGTTACCCCGGGTCTCAAGGAATGGAAATTTTCAAATTCACAAAATTAATTTTTTAGATATAGGCTTCTATATTTTGACAAGGCATATTTAGAATTCTTATGTCCTAAAATGAGGTTTAAGAATAAAAATTAAAGACTGAAGAGAAATTTTTTTTCATAATATTGAATAGGTGATTACAACATAAATCATCACAACTCGTACAAATTTTATTGAAACTGTTTGAAATTGAGTACACGTACAAAGTATACTCAGCGAATGCCTGCAAAATAATAAAAAGTTGAAAATGATCTTTTGTTTATTAATATCCAATTGAAAATTAAGGCCAGTCGGTAACCACATTTTCCTACTTTCGGAGACAAAAAGTATCGAGGCCACTTCAGACTAAAAACAACCTCCAGCAAGAAAGTTTTTCTATATAGCTCAAAGAAAATACCTGGAATATTTTAGATAAATTCATCAAAAGTTGACTGAAATATGTACTTTGAAAATAATACGAGACTCGGGTGAGTTAGTGGATTCCAGACCTCAACTGTACCTACGATAATGATAAAATGTTTTTTTATTTATAATTTGAAAAAAAAGTTTTACCTACATTATTCTGATTTTTTCCAAGAGTGCAGAAATATAAGTATGAGAGTAGCAAATGTATAAGTACAAAATCAAATAATGTAAAAAATGCTCATACATTTAATTATAATTCTAAGAAAATAATTATTGTGTGCGAAGGATATTACTTGTACATTTTTATTTGTTTATTTAATAATAAGTTCATGTGTTGGTTATGATTACAATTTAAAAGCAAATAATATTCAATAAATGCTCACATATTGTAATAATAATGACTATTGTAATTAATCATTCTAAAAAAAGAATTATTCGTCTGGGCGAATCAAACAATTTGTAATGGGTTCGTTTTAAACAAAAAGTTCTTTTTTTTTCAATTTTAACTTGAAATATCAAAATACAAAGTTTCAAATGAAAAACGTATCGGTGGATATTTCCATTCACGAAAATATTGGAAGAAAGTTAATAGCCAGAATATAGTTCGGAAAGACCAGTCCAGGCATAAGGGTTCTAAATTTTTTGCAGTTCGACTCATGTACACGGCACACTCTCTTAACCTACCCCACTCACACACGTAAAGCGTAAAAGCACTGGTTCGTGGCACTAGCGCCTCCGCGTTGCTGGTTCCCTAACTAAGCCTTCCCCTGCCGTCTCGCTCCCCTTAGCGTGCATCAAGCTGCCCATTGCATTGTCGCCTCTATACTTATATCTTCCCTCGACGGCGATACTAGCGCCCTCGCATCGCTGGTTCTCTAACTAAGCCTACTCCCGACGTCTCATTCCCCGCGCCCATCTTCTAGGCTTGGTGGGCATTGTCGCCTCTATACCTATCTTCCCTCTACGATGTAAATTACGTCTTGTTCTATATATGAGGACGCTACCTCTGAGGCGGGAAATTGAAACCTCGAATCAGAGAGCCAATCAGAGGTTTTCTGCATGTATTTTACATATTCCAGGTATTTTACGCAAAATACCTCCTTTAGGTATTATACGTAAAAAACTTCTAGTTACGCGTAACTGCACATTCCTGGTTGACATTATTATTTTTCAATTAACAATATAGGCATTGAAAAAAAACTCTTACGCCCTTTTAGGAATGCCGATACCAGAAATTCAAAAAAGTGAGGTTATGCACAGTTCTACAGGTCCGCCATCTTGGCACGTAATTTACTAGGTATTTTACCTGTTTTCTACGTGAAATACTTCACTTAGGTATTTTACTTCAAAATCCTCCAGTTACGCGTAACTGCACATCCCTGATTGGCGGTGTAAGTGTATAGTGTAAAGGTGTTTTTATTATAATACGTAACATTTATATATAATATGAGTATACAATTTTAACAATAATTTATAGTTTTAATATTCAAATAATTTACAGTTTTTAATTATCAATAGATCTATTTGTTTTTCCAAATTTAATTTTAAAAGTTGTAAAGTGAGGTTATGATTGCTTGTCACATATCGCTAAAAAAGATTTTTAATAATTCGTAATAAACATTCACCTTTTAAGAGTGTGTATTTTTGGGTGAAGGTATAATACTATAGCTAGCATCAAATTCATGCATATTTACTACCAAAAGTTTACCATTTGACCTTTAAAATATGATTTATTTACATATTCAAAATATTCATCATGTAGAATACACAGAAATGACCTACTCTCAGTCTCTCACCCGAAATTTAAATTATTCCTGACGCATGCGCGCCAAAAAAGGTTTCATAGAGTATTTCCATTAAGCCATAAAATTTCAAAATGGCCGAATAAGCCAGGGAGAGCACTCGTGCTCGTTGTACGAAGAACAAAGCAAGGGACCATGGAATATCATTTCATCAAATTCCATGAATTATAAAAGAAACAAACAAAAAGCATGCTAGACCGGGTGGAGCATACACTTTTCAGGAAAAAATAGAGTTATCGAAAAAAAGACGTGAAAAATGGATAAGTGCGATTAAACGTGGTCCTTGCAACAATTAACTCAAACCATTTTATATCCCCTACTAAAAAAAAAAGTCAGGAATCGTCACGAATGGTCAGAAGTTCTGACGATTCCTGAACATCCTGACCATTCCTGACGAGTCTGACGATTTCTGAAGATATGTTAATTCACGTCCCATCAGGTAGCTCGTCAGCTAGGACCTCAGGTAGACAACCCAAAAGGATTAAAAATTGAAAATAATTTTTTTTCCAATGTTGCATATACAGATTCAAAAGTTATAAATTCAGAATCTACGGGTTTCGACGATTTCAGACACCTAAAAATTTTTCTAAGAAATTTAAAATTAGATCAAATATGATGTATCTTGTAAAGAGAAAGAGATACGTCAAAACGGACAAAATTTTCAGATTCACCTTGAGAGTCATTCAATATATGAATATTATTAATTAATTATAAGTAAAAAGAGAGAATATGTATAAACAAATATAAATAAATAATATAAATAACCTGGGAAATATAAAAGGGATTAGGTTTTATGTCATTCCATTCTTGGACCCCTAATAAAAGGATTATCCTTCGAACCCAAACTCTGATGATTTCTGAACATTTCTCACGAATTCTGACTTTTCCTGACGATTTCTGTCGAGAAACGTAACAAAAGTGGTCAGGAATGGTCAGAAGTCCTGACTTTTTTTCTGACGATTCCTGACTTTTTTTATAGTAGGGTCAGGTAAGATAAATTAGATACATTATACACAAGGCTGAAGTAAGCAAGTTCTAACCTCCAAATTTAATTGCCTCATTTTACTCAATAAATATTAGCATTAAATATTTTTAAAATACTTATCGGTACTCTGGTTTTAAATCAAAGTGTGAACACAGAAGGAAAAAGTGTTTACTCTGATAATTTTTGCGTAATACAAAAGTTTCGAATGTTTACGTTAGTTGAAGTTACTATTTGAAAATTTCATTGTACGCAAAAGTTATCAAATTAAATACTTTCTCCCTGTGTATACATACTCTAATTTAAAGAAGGAGTACTGCTCAGTGTTTATAAATGATTTAATTCTAGTATTTATTCAGTAAAGTGAGGTGACACGATTTTGAGGTCAGAGCACGAGTCAAACAGCCTTCCCGTTACAATTCGCTGCAACTTTTGTTGCTAAGACCAGCTACACAAGTGCAATGAGGACTTATAATAGATCCATTTGCATCTAAGATAATTCACGTTCTTAACTTTTCATCATTCATTCTTTAAGAATGTTTAACCTGTAACAGTTGATATATTTTTTATTTTGCAATTGTTTACATTTATTAGACAATAAGGAGATTTTTCTATAACAATGAACATTTCCTAACCTCAAATTTAAAGCATCTGGCAATGTGTTCAAAATTGTATGCTACTTTTCAAATAAGCGTTATTATTAAATAAATAAAAAATTTAGTAACACATTGCAAAAAAAAAATATACTCCAATATAAATGAATATATGCAGTTAATGATAAATGAATGTGCCCATACTAACCTCACCACGCACTATAAAGTTGTATCTACCTTCTTGCACTCAACTTTTTCAACAAATCCGGCTTCGTAAAACTTAAAAGCCTCTAAGCTTTTATAAGCTTTCAATTGTTTGCACGTGCAATAACTATGAGTTATCGTAAAATACGATACAAGATCGAACTCACTCACTACGGGTACATCACTAATACTTGTCGAAAATTCCTCACTTTTCAGATCGTAGGGATCTAAATTGTCAATTGCACTTAGTTTATTACAATAACGGACCTTCACTTCACCAGATAAACTCAAAAAGTATTCACTAGACATTTTTAATTTGCCGATAAACACAATTCTTTAACTACGATAATACACGCGCGCCTATGTATACAATGCAATGTTTTCCCTGGCGTGTTCGGACATTTTGAAATGACGTCACAAGTGGAAATACTCTATTGGTCTATTTACATTTTTAATAATTCAGAGGGGAGGGGAAGATATCGATGTGTATCGATACGTATCGATACATTGTCAGAAAATATCGATACATATCGATACGTTTTTTTGTCGATATTTGCCATCACTAATAATGGGGACCATGATCCAACAAACTAATGAATGGGGACGGCGGCTGACATTTGCGGCCGCTAGGATCCCTAGTGCGCGTGGAGACGAGTGGATCACAGCAAAGATATTTTACCTAGATGCGGCAAGGGTCTAGTTAGGCCACATGTCACGAGGGCGGCGCTACCTTCAGTTTTGTGGCCTCGGCTTTATTCGGTACTTTTCGGCTAAATTCGGCATTGCCGCTTCGTTTAAAGCGATTGTTTCGACCACATGCCACAAGGCGGCGCTATAAACGTCGAGCGGGTATTTAAAATTTTTGCATTATTATGAATTATTTATGTATATTAAAGGACTGCAACGGAATTTTTCCTATTTGAAAATACTTGTAGTACATATAATTCACTCTTATGACGAAAAAAATATCTTATAATATAGGACGTAATAAAAAATGCAGAAGTCATTGAATATTAAGAGCACAAATAGAAGAAAAATAATACATTTTAATTTTAATTTATAAACACGTATAGTACCTCAACTATATTAATTATATTAAAGTAATTATATTAGATACATTAGTATTTTTAATGAATGATTATCCACTGTAGGTTGCATGATTCACTGTAGGGAGGCTTCCCCTGCAGTTACACAAATTAACGCAAAGAAAATTCAAAAATACAAAGTGAAAAATAATAAAATTTTAGGGCTCTACTATAACGATACAAGATTTTTATTTGTCGAAAAATAAAAATCCCCAATCTAAAAATATCCGAAATTATAATTTAACGAATTATATAATTTTTGAATTATACAAATTTTAATTATGTAATTAACGAAACATTAAATTTCCATACAATTTGCAAATTTTCGAAATTTAAGATTTGACGAAAATAAACAATTAGTTATTAAAGAAATATTAAATAATAATTATTCATTTTTGTCAATATTAAATTTTGGGAATCAGCCAGATTCATAGAATTTGATAATTGGACAATTATTAGTTCCGTAAATGTTAATTTCGGAGATTATTGAGATTTTCAGCTTTGCAGTAAATTTAAAATCCTGTCATTTTAAAATTCAGAGATTTCATAATTCACGAAATTATATTTTCGGAATCCGTTAATTTGTGTATTTATTATCTCTTCACTTTTCATTACTCCTTAAATAAATAATTAACTTAATAAACTAGGATTTATTGTTAGTTTTCGCAGAAATCCTTATAAAGGTTTTCAAAGATTATTGAAAAGAAAAAATATAACGTCTGTGGAGATGTTTAAGAAAAATGTATTATTTCAAGCAGGTACATATTGAAATTTTATTTTTAATTTCTAAACTTTCTTCTTTTTTCTGGTAATCGATCGTTTTTGCGCGAATTTACTTTCTTACATAATTATTCATAATAAATTCTATAATTTGTTTTCAAAATTGTAATTAAAGTATTTAGTGATTTCATAATAAAGTTTTGTATTCAAGACTAAAATGTTGCATCAGTACAAATTTAATTTTGACTTTTGATTCCCTTCACTCTAATTCCATTTTTACTTCTTATGATGTTTCCTTGAATATTTTATTTAAAATTGTACAAATAGACATGTCTATTTGTAAATCTATACTGAAGAGTTTTAGTTTGGTTAGAAAATACTTTAAAGTTAGAAGTTTTGAACATTGAATAGTTGAATAGCCGGACATTTTTTTCTTATGGTTACTTTTTACGAAGACAGAAGTTATTATCCAATATAAAATTGGAACAGTTACAAAATATACAGTACTTTTTAAATAAGTATTAGAAGATTAAGACATTTTAGTTGAAATGTACGAAGTTAAATATCTAATTTAAAAATGGAATATTCCAAATTCATCAACTGCAATTTTGAATGTTCTAACTTGAGCAATTTTTTTATTTTTATCAAATCTTTGCTTGAAAATTTAACTATTGTTGAAAAATTTTTTTCGTTGAAAATTAATTTTTTTGAACTCTCAGTTGAACTATTCCGTTTGTTTTCGAAAATTGATCTTTTTTATTCGGAAATTCAACTATTTGGTTGCAAGTTCATGAATTTCGTTTAAAAGTTATATTTTTTGACAGAAAATTAGTCAAAAATTTAACTATTTGTGTGAAAATATATTTATCTGGTTGAAAATATGTCTTTTTGGTTGAAAATTATTTTTTGTATTGAAAGCTCATATTTTTGAATTCAAAATTCAACTGTATGGTAGAAAGTTCTATTTTCGGCTCAAAAATGCAATAGTATTGTAAAAATTTGAGTTTTTAATTCGAAAATTATTTTCATAAAATGAAAATGTAGCAATTCCATTTTTGGTTCAAAGATGATTTTTTTTATTTTGATAATTCAACTATTTGGTTAAAAATGTATGTAATTTGTTCAAAAATAGTCCTTTTTTTGTAGAAAATTAATCTTCTTGCTTTAAAGTTCGACTTTTGGAATGCTATTTCTTTCTTTATTGACTAGAAAATCTTTTTTGTTTGAAAACTCAACTCTTGTTGAAAATTCGTGCTTTAGAATTAAAGATTCAACTGTTTTGTAGAAAATTTGAATTTTCTCTCGAAAAGTGGACAGTTTTGGTCGAGAATTCAACTATTTGTCGAAATTTGAGCAACTTTGTTAGGAATTTATTTTGTAGTTAAAAATTCATCAATTTAGTGACAGTTTTTTTATTGTTAAAAACTAAGTTTTTCAACTAACAATTTCAATGTTTGGTTGAAAAGTAACGGAAAAAAATGTGTCGTGAGTTAGGATTTTTGGCATTTCATATTTTTTTTGCGATTTTGGAACGTTATAAACACCACGAAAAAAATGTTTCTCATAAATAAAAAATAATAAAATGTTTCTTTGGTTCAAGCTGACGCAATTTCAGGTTCGGATCAATTTAAAGCACATGTTTTTGTATATTTTTAAACAATTTTAAATAAGGAACATTTTTTTTAATAAAAAAAAAAGTTTAATTGTAAATTTGAGAGAGAGAATAGAAGATATTAATAAGATAATAATAAGATATTAATAAGAAGATATTCTATAATTTGTTATTAGAATTGTAATGAAATTATTCAGCTATTTCATAATAAAGTTTCTTATGCAAAACTGAAATGTTGCATCAGTAAAAATATAATTTTGACTTTTGAATCCCTTCACTTTAATTCCATTTTTACTTCTTATGATGTTTCCTTAAATATTCTATTTAAAATTGTACAAATAGACATGTCTATTTGTATTTCTATATTGTAGAATTTTAGTTTGATGAGAAAATACTTAAAATTAACAGTTTTGAACATTGAAAAGTTTAGTAGCCGGGAATGTTTTTCTTGGGGTAACTTCTTACGAAGAAAAATTACAAAATTAAAAAAGAATTTAATACATTTACATTCCATTACATTACAGACATTTGGAGAAGAATAATTATTGAATGCTCTTTTCAATCTTTTTCTTTGTTTGGAAAATGAATTTGAAAATTAAAAAAAAAACGTTGCAAAAAATGCAGTTGGTAGGAGATATAATTTTTCAGAAATGATTTTTTGAATTTTGAACTTTGCTCTGTGAAAGGAAACTCTTAGATTTCAGCAAGCACTCTGAAAATATTTAAAACAATTTCCAACGATTTTTATGATTTTTATCTAAAGTTAATCCGAAGAAATAAAATTTTTAATTAATGAAAAATAAAAGTACCGAATAATAAATGCCCGAATTTTTATATTTTAAAAATCCAAATTTATCGAATTCTATGATTTCAAAAATATTCAATTAACGAATTATTAAACTAACTTAAATTTTTTAATTCGCGAAATTCAAATTTCAATAATTAGTAAATTAATGATTAAATATTTAAAATAATTATAAATTATTTCATCAATCCCGTCGTGCTGGATACTTCAAAGAAGTTTGAAATATTTAATAAATTACTTACCTAATTATTTAATGAATTATTTACCTTAAAATATATTTCCGGCAAATTTTAATTTCTCAATCTTAATTGCTTAGGGAATTGAATAATTTATTACTTTCATAATGCGTTTATTATATAATTTGAAAATTATATGATTCAATTTTGGATTTTGGAAATTTTGAAATTTGATAATTTATTATTCGATATTTCTATTCTTCGTCAATTTATCTATTCGGTATTTACGGTTATTCCCTTAATGTGAAGCAGTTCCAGATAAAAAAGTCAAATTCAGAAAGGTTTCAATTTGGAAGCGGTTTTTTTCATTTAAATTACAAGACTTCCAATTATGCAATATTGAAGGGTGTCACGGCATAACCGTGAAGTGCCACTTTTTTCAAAACACGTTTTATTGGCTCAAAAATACTCTAAAATTCCACCGCACATTTTGATGAACAAAATTTTGGACTCTGAAATTGTTCAAACAATTTTTGTTTAAACAAATTGTTCAAAAATGCAAGATACGGGAAAACTAATAGCGCCATTCGATTCTGCGGAAAAAATTACATAAAGTGCATGTATTGGACAATTTTTTTGTCCACCCAACTTGTTATGCAGTATAAATACAAATTCTATAACATTTAATTGTTTATTTATACTTCGTCACCAATCGGTTCCATGAAAAATTGCGAAATGCATATATAATTGATGTAATTTCTTCCGTAGAATCGAATGGCATTATTATTTTTTCCGAATCTCGCTTGTTAAACAATTTGTTGAAACAATTTAGATGTTTTTCTTGAAAAGTCTTCTATTAGTTTTTATGCTATTAGAAATGCAGCCTAAAAAAGCATTAAAAAAAACATTGAAACAAATTTTAAATCCGATGGACTTACACGGTTTTGACCGCAGTCGACTTTTGACGCTATGTATCTCGAAAACAATTAACTTTTTTAAAATTTTGTTTATTGAGATCTGTAGAGCTCCATCAAATCTCAAATGTACTTTACTAATTTTTTTATAATAATTCAATTTTTGAGAAAGTTTTGTCTCTCTCCTGAAAAATTTATCTCGATGGATCTTCATGCTTTTGCCGCGATACCTCGCCTCAATTGCAAAAATTACGCTTCAAATTTAATTAAAATTAAATCAAATTAAACATTTCTGGTAAATATTGTATGTATGCTGATCTACGTAAATTTAATATTTTACTGCAATATAAAATTCCATTTATTTGGATCCATTGATCCTCTAAATCTTCTGCTCACTCGCCAGAAGTACATAATTCAAGTCATAGTACTGCCTGGATATTCGTGGGCTCACTCTTTGGCTCACTCATTCTCATCATTGACGGTGACTCATTCACGCGCTTTGACGCGGTTGCTATGGAAACAATGAAAAGTTGTAGAGGGCAGCACCTCGATATAGACGAAAAATAGTCAGCTATATATTTTCGGTAACCCCA
This sequence comes from Andricus quercusramuli, assembly GCA_932178445.1. Taxonomy (NCBI): domain Eukaryota; kingdom Metazoa; phylum Arthropoda; class Insecta; order Hymenoptera; family Cynipidae; genus Andricus; species Andricus quercusramuli. Next base: position 266,934 of record CAKNXH010062075.1, read on the forward strand.
CTCCTGACCCTTGCCGCATCTAGGTAAAATATCTTTGATCACAGTAACCCGGCACCTTGCTCCCAACCCCCCACCATAATGCAGTTTTCCCTGGTCGTTACGGAAAAAGCCGTGGTGTGGCGCGGCTGTTGCCTGGCGGTACATTTTAACCCATATTAATGTGAAGTAATGACGGTACGGTTGAATCTTCCGATTATTAGTAACAATAAAAATGGAATGCTAACACTGCAAAGTGATCATTTCTACAAAACTAACCCTTTATAGGCATTTACAAGAGGTACATAAAGTACCAAAAGGGGAAACAAAATTTAAATGTTCAAATTGTGACACGGAATTCACGGAGAAAAAAAATTTGAAGGAACACTTACAACTATGCCATGCAGTGCCAAAAGTTTTACACCAAAAATATTAAAATGTTCGATTTGCAATGTAAAGTTCACGTGAAATTGAAATTTAAATAAACATTTACAATGATTTCATGCGGAGAAGCTGTCCCATGAATGTTTCATGTAAGTACAAATTCAATCGGTGCTCATATTAATACGTTTGAATTACGTTTTTTTTTTTAATTTACTATAATCTTTAAAACAAATGGTATAAGTCAATACCTATTACCGTAATTTATGGGCAAAAAAATATCGTTTTTTAAATCTCATTCTGTCAATACACTCTCATGAATGAGAATGTAAAAATATAACGTCAGTGGAGATGTTTAAGAAAAATGTATTTTTTGAATCAGGTACGTATTGAAATTTTATTTTTAATTTCTAAACTTTCTTCCTTTTTTCTGGTGATCGATCTTTCTTGCGCGAATTTACTTACTTACATAATTATTCATAATAAATTCTATAATTTGTTTTAAAAACTGCAATTAAATTATTCAGTAACTTCATAATAAAGTTTTGTATTCAAATCTGTTGGAATTGCAACGATTATTGCGATATATTTAAGTGTAATAAAAGTGCGAGAAGAGAAGATAGGCTGAGCCCTCTTCTCTGGACCATAGGTAAAGGGCCTGAGGGCCTTCTCAGTAGTGCAGTTCTGTCGTGACAAGCCGTCGGGTAGCACGCAGACATAAAGACTCCTTAAGAGGGCTGGGGACATGAGCTTTTGTAAGGTGATAGTTGGCC